>JAUMHR010000030.1:2966038-2979186 GCA_032361145.1 Enteromius fasciolatus
TGCACCTCATCACTGCGTGAGTATAAGAGGGCACGAGCGGAATGCACATGCAGGTTTTCACTGAAGAGCCGAGTCGGCGTCAGCACAACCTCAGAGTCGTGGCAGGTGAAAGTGTAACGCCTCCGTTCCCTCCTTCAGGGAATGTGGGTTACATACGTAACCTAGACGTTACCCTTTCAGTCGAATCACTGAAGGAGACCCAGAGGAAGCACAGCCGCTCTAGTCTGACTGCGGGGCAGGGAGGACTCAGGTTACGCACATTTAAGGGAACACTGAGATATTAAGCGCGGGTCCCGTGGGAGCGGCACAGCAAGCTGGCACCAGCCGGTCCTCTCGCTCACCTGCTGTTCTGATTAAGGATGCGAGAAGACACAAACCAAGTCCGGGAGGGCCAGTAAGGTGCTACCAGCAGGACTTGTTCCTCGTCCTCCCTGATCTTGCACAGGGTCTGGGCAAGAAGGCTCACTGGGGAAAAGGCGTACATGAGCCCCGGAGGCCAGCTGCATGCCAGTGCATCCCTGCCGAGCGCCTTGTGGGACTCGAGGAGGGAAAAAAACAGCGGGCAGTGGGTCAACTCGGGGGAGGCAAAGAGATCGATCTTGGCCTCTCCGAAGTGATCCCATGTCAGCTGGACTACCTGGGGGTGGAGTCGCCATTCTCCAGAGTGGGTGGACTGCTGTGAGAGCTGATCAGCTGCACGGTTGAGTAACCCTGGAACATGAATAGCGTGCAACGATTTCAGGCGCTTGTGACTCCACAGGAGCAGATGGCGGGTGAGTTGTGACATACGGTGGGAGCGTAGACCACCTTGTTTGTTGATGTACGCAACAGCCGCAGTGTTGTCCGTCCGGACCAACACGTGCTTGTGGCAGA
This sequence comes from Enteromius fasciolatus, assembly GCA_032361145.1. Classification (NCBI taxonomy): domain Eukaryota; kingdom Metazoa; phylum Chordata; class Actinopteri; order Cypriniformes; family Cyprinidae; genus Enteromius; species Enteromius fasciolatus. The sequence goes on from JAUMHR010000030.1 coordinate 2,966,912, forward strand.
GCATCAGAAGAAAATGACGCAGGGCCAGATGCACTGCCAGTAACTCGAGGCAATTGATATGCCAAAGCAGTCGGACACCTGTCCAGGGACCCGAGGCTGCTTGCCCATTGCATACAGCACCCCAGCCAGTGGAGGAGGCATCCTTGTGGACCACGACATGCCTAGGGGCACTCCCACCCATAGGAAAGCAGGGTTGGACCACGGGCTGTATAGGCGGCGACACTCCGGGGAAACACCGATCCTAAGTGTGCCACAGTGCCATGTCCACCTCGGGACACGATCGTGTAACCATTGCTGAAGCGGTCTCATGTGTAACAAGCCCAGCGGCGTGACCGCGGCTGCAGCTGTCTTATGCCCCAGGAACCTCTGAAAAGTTTTTAGAGGAACCACTGTTTTGTGCCTGGATGTATCTATGCAGTTCAGCATGGCCTGCGTGCGTGTTGGTGAAGCGGGCAGTCATTTCGATCGAGTCCAGCTCCATACCGAGATAAGAGATCCTCTGCACTGGGGGGAGTTTGCTCTTTTCTCGGTTGACCTGAAGACCCAAATGACTGAGGTGCCGAAGCACTATGTCCCTGTGCATGCACAACAAATCCTTCGAGTGAGCTATTATCAGCCAGTCGGCGAGATAGTTGAGGATGCGGATGCCCATCTGCCACAGCGGGGAGAGGGCACTCTCCGCGACCTTCGTGAAGACACGGGGAGAGAGGGACAGGCCAAAGGGTAAGACTCTGCACAGATATGCTCGACCCTCGAACGTAAACCGCAGAAGGGCTCTGTGTCGTGGCAGAATCAACCACTTTACCGTATCAACCACTTTAGCGGCCGGCACCTGCGTCAGGCTCAGCCATTGAAGTCGCTCCTGGACCACCGTGGTAGACATCACCTGGCCAAGGTCAGTCGCAACACGGAGTTCCTGAATTGCCCCCTGATCCGGCCCACTCTCGAGGAGCTGCAACACTTTAGTCTGGTAGACCTGGAGTGGTGCGAGCGTGTGCACTGCGGTGGCAGTCTGCCCGGCAGCGTAGTAGACATCGCCGGCGAGAGCGGACAATAGCCTACACGCCTCGGACGGGAAATGTAGACGCTCACTACAGGCAGAGGCACTGCGCGGGCATAAGTGCACCGCCACAGCGCGCTCCACCTGAGGGATCAACGCATATCCCCTGGCTGCACGACAGACAAGCGAGACAGCGATCATGCCCGTCCGAAGAGGTGAGGAAACTCCCGCACCCAGAAGCACACGATCAAATGAGTGCAATCAAATGCACGCCAATATTCATTGGCCTTTTGTTTAAAGCTCAAAGGCAATCAGGTCTCTCTGGCGAGTTCCCATATGTAACGTTGAAGTGATTCGACAGAAAGGGTAACTGATAGCAGATGGAGTATTCTGACAATGTCTTTTTATAGTGTTTATTACTTGGCAGTCAATGGGACAGTCACAAGCCTCCCTGTTATCATCCAACATATCTTAAATTGTGTTCTGAAGATGAACTAATTTTTTATGGGTTTGAAACAACATTGGGGTAAGTCATTAATGACAAAATGTTCATTTTAGGGTGGAGTAACCCTTTAAAATTATTTCTAATGATCATGTAGCCTAACACTGAAGTCACTGAGGCTAATACATTCGGCTTTTTCATCACAGGAATAAATTACATTTTCAAATGTATTAAAATAGAAAACACCTAAATGATGTTGGAATAATATTTCACAATCTTACTGTTTTTATTGTATTGTTAAACATAAATAAATAAATGCAACTGTGGTGAGCATAAGAGAATTAAAATGAAAAAAACATAAAAAAATGAAACTTTTAATAACGTTGAAAAGATTTTACTGCCCCCAATTTGTTAGTAGTGTCTGTATGTTTAAATGATACAGTATGTGTTAAGAAGCAGACGGGACACAAACGGTAAGTGAATAGAGAATGTTTATTGGTGGAAGCAGAATAATGCAGTAATGGTGATCGGCATCAATGGTGAGTATAACTGGGTATGCTAATTTGTCAAAGGATAATTCAGTTCAGTTAATGCAGTCTATCTTGCAGGTTGATGAAGTGTTGGAGGACTTAGAGACGATGGAGACAAAGGAACGACGAGAGACAACCACACACCACATATACCTTGTATTCTAAGGATGCAGGAGAGACACAGGAGGAATCCAGGAGCACAGGGAGAGAATCACGGGGTGAGTATAGTGGTAAGCTATGCAAAGGTAACTATTTACTAACTATTTGCTAACTATTTAGTTAGTCCACTTCATATGAAACGAACTTGAACGGTGACTGCAGTGTGGTGTGTGGTTTTATGGGGTGACTGATGAGGATGCTGATGAGTGTCAGGTGTGCGTGATTATACTCAGGGGGAAAGTGAACCTTGTGAATGGAGGGGTGCAGAGCCCCTGTGACAATATGTTGTTTTGTTAAGATTCATAGAAACATCCATAAGCTGCAAGTGCAATGTGTTTACACAGGTGCGCAGAGAAATGTGTATTTAAATGGATTCACAGTTGCAGGAAGGAGTGGATAGTGTTTGAATGGTGATCGCTGATGTCATTGGAGCACAAGCAGATTTTTCCAGGTAAAGCTGCTTCCCAGTGATCCAGAGCAAAGAGTTTAGAATAGAACTTATAATTTATGATTAAATATATTTTGCTAACTCACTGTGGATGATTATTTACTAGAAAGAAGCCTAAATCACCTAGATCATCAGTACTGTTTCATCTGATATACAAATGTTTGTAGATACTGTCACAACTTTGAGCTAAGGTGTTTCACGAGGCTTCTACTGTTACTACTGCAGTGGCCTTTTACTGTTGAAAGGAATCATTCACTCGTTATATTTTTCCCCCACTGTAGTTTCACTAAAGTCTTTCCCTCTGCAGTAGCTCTCAACTCTCATTTGGACTTCTGCTGGATCAAATTTGGTGCGAAGCAAAGGTTTGCTGACCTGTGGTGATGCACTTATACTGGAATAAGGAAGGTCTGGCAAGTAATTCTAAGTATCTTAAGTATGTGATCTGCATTAATAAAAAAATATATATTAAAAGTCACATTGGCTTCCAGTGCAAATACATGGAAAATGTAAAAATGCTTTGCTATGTTATAAATTATTCTCTCACCCCATCTCAGTTACTTACTGTTTCTTTGCAATTATTTGTAAAACTAGCCATTTCTAAATTATTTTTTGGCAACTCTGTAGAATAGCTAAAACTTGTTAACTATTAACTACGACTTTAATAAATTCTTAATTTTAATAGTCCTTAATAGTAAATGTAGTTAAGTTTAGGTATTGGGTAGGATTAGGGATGTACACTAAGCTCATGTAGTATAAGGCATTGATATGTGCTTAATTAACACATAAATGGCTGATATTTTAGTAATATGCATGCTAATAAGCAACTAATAGCTGTAACCGTAAAATAAAGTTATACTATTTTTCTTTTCTATTTTACTATTTTACAATGAGTCCTACACCACGTGTATGTAAAAATATGAAAAAACCAACCATTTACAGGAAATAAAGGAATAACGAAAGCAATCTCCTCTAACACTTTAAAAGTTGATATGATTGAAAGGTCTAAGGTTTTCAGATGGAATTAAGATAAAGTCTGCGTTATTAAAACACAATATTATGACAGCTTTTCCCAGCATTTGATCTTGTGGTTTTTACTGCCAACACAATATCTTCAGGCACATTATGAATGCACTGGCCTCTAATTGCTGCATCATTGGCATGAAATAAGTCCATGTATACAGTATACCTACAAAACCCCTCTGAAACTTCATGCATGAAATCGGAGAAAGTTCTCACAGTTTTGTTCTCGCAGGAATCAGGGTTGATTCCAAGGCAGGACCCCGTCAGTCACATCCCACAGTCCCTTTCATTTCCAACAACCCCTTTTGTTTTAGTGTTGATCTACAGGCTCTAAACTTTTCAGCTTGACATAAGGAATGTGTGCATTTCATCATGTTTTTGACAGCGCAAAAAGAGGACGGTTTGTTCTCGCGCGCAGCTAAGGCTGCAGGCCCGTGTTTGGCTTGGACGCCAATGAATAACATTGTATGTGGAGAGGAAATAAAAAATGCAGGGTTGTAATTTACAAGAGAGTGGAACTGATTTAACGCACCCAATCCTCTCCTCATTTTTTTTTCTTTTTTCTAGCCGCTGTTCTTCCAAGGCAACCAAATCGGCCACAGCTGAGAGATGGTAGAGCTCTCTGGTGTCGCCAGTAACAAGAGCGCTGAGGGACTGCCAGTTCCTCTCTTCTACTGAGGTGTGATGGTGTGAAAGGTAAATGAGTTATGAAATCCAAATGCTGCACGTTTCTCTGCTCTCTTTTCAACCACGTTTTATGTATTTGCAAGGAATGTATAAGATCTAAAGTCAAGCAGTTACAGCAAAACACATTTCATCCTACAGTATCATCTTATATATACACAGTATGTTATTAGTACAGTCTATGTACAGTACATAAAGTATACATGTACATTTTATATTAATGTTTCTTAGACTAAACGCAATAAACATTAACATTATCTTGTCTAGGATGACTTGTTGGTCTGAACAGGTTCATACAGGGTTAGCTGGCCTCAGGCATTATTTAAATAGATATTAGTTTGAATAAGATTTGATCTTTGTTTTCTAGCTTAAATTAGTTTACGAACCTCTATTTAGGACTCACAAACATCTGTATCTCTTGAAAGGTGTAAAAGGGGTTGCTTTATAAATGTATTAGTTTATATCCAAACCTTTAAAAAAATGTGAGCTTGAAATACATTTTATATGCAAATATCTATGAACACTTATTAATACTGTGCATGCATTTTTGCTGACTTGCACTACTTTCTAGTTAATAAATCAATTGAAATGATTATTAGAATTTGTTAATATAATATTATATATAATATAATTATTATATAACGGATAATTATTTAAATACTAAATGTTTTGGTTCTAATACATCATGTATTATAATACACTTTTTGTGTGCATGTGAGTTTGTCATTTTGCTTTCCTTTCACTCATTTTAATGACCTTTTCTAGATAGACTTTCCAATGTGATGGCTCAGTGAAAGGCGTTTTGCTTTCTCAATCAGCCATCATCAACGGCTCTATGCCGTCTTAATGAAATTTCAGCTGCCTGGCCCTCTGGTGACCAGTTCATTTGACTGCCCTCATCTGCATTATCCTGAATAGGCCTCTGGGGACATCTAAGTGTGAGCCGAATAGTAAGTAATTGATGCTCATGTTATTATGCTGACATTCACATCTGACACAGAAATTATTGTGAGAACTTGAATGCTGGAAAGAGATCAAAGGTGATTTCACTAGTCAGTTATCCCACTTCTTCTTTGATCAAGAAGATTTCTTTCCACAGCTTTATCATCTGTGGGTTATTTTAACTTCTAGAACTTCAGTAGACCTGCAACATAACGCTTCAACATAAATCACCAAGAGATGGCGACATTGCACAAACATACGCGACTTACTCCACGTTTCCTCTTTTAAATGCCCTGTCTTCACTTTTCCCGCTGTTTCAATAGCATTGGAGATAAATTATGTTACAAGGAAAGATGTCTGCGCGTTTGTAGGGCACACAGACACGCACCGCTGATTTACGGATATGTTTGAAACTCCTTGATAAATATTTGATGCAGTGGCAGCAGTCAGTGGGAGTTATATAGGAGGTACAGCAGACAGGTCCGAGACCACAGGGAGGAAAACCCATGCGATTGTGTCGGAAAAAGAGAAAAAATACGTCATTTAGGAGCTGCATGGAGTTTCAGGGCAGGCTAAACGAGATGGATGAAGTGGTAGCTGAGCTGTTTGCATAGGACAAACACAAGACGGGGGTCTGCTTCTAATGATCGCAGGGAAGACGCTGGGCCTACGGGGTCGCGCCAGAGGAATTTTCCTAAAAACATAGACTTCATCCCAGCCCAAGATAGACAGGAAAAGAGCGAACAGTCGAGCGCGGACCCTCCAGAGAGCAGTGAAGTTTTTTCCAGGAGGGTTTGGCGTGTTCTTGTGGCGCCGGCATGGGTGTTAGCTGACGAGAGGCCGTCATTCCCAGTTGATGCTGCGAACTCGCGTGTTGTTACTGAGCGGAGACTCTCGCTGTGCTGCTGACTCGTAGGGAGAAGACATCTTTTGCAAAATTCAACCCTAAGAAAATTAAAAGCTAGTTAGGAGATGACACATACGTCGGTGCAGATGCTGAACGGGAGTGGAGGGCTAATATTTTAGGTCTTAGAACATTGTGACAGCCTCATAAATGTAATAAAATATCCTCATAAAAAAGACGTCTTCCCAAGTGAGATGACTAATCAACTTTGACACACATGCAGTGTTTTGATATCATTTTTGAAATTTTATTAATAATTTGTGTATATTTACATATAAAAAAAAATGTAATTAACAAATTAATTATTTAGACATTATATAGTTCATTTGCAAAAACTCAATTTTTAACAATTCTCAAAAATCATAGAATAATAAAAAAACTGATTTTTGGAATGAAAAAAAGGGAGTTATCAGTTTTTGCAAATAAATTCATATAGCCTATGTGTATATATATATATAAAATTTAATGTGATTAATAAATCAGCATGTTGTGTTAGTTTGACTTTTAATTAATTGACAGCAGTAATAAAACACTTAACTCATAACAGTTCATCTAAGCTTCAGTGGAGCCTATATGAACTGTATATCAATCATTAACATTCCTGTAAATGTAATAAGCTTTCACAACCGGTGTCAAAGCCTTATTGTCCTTTAACACAATAATTGACATAAAATGTAAATAGCATGTCAGCATTGGCACGTTCGCATCATTTAGCATGATTATAGTGCACAATCTGTTCCAAACTGACATTGGATGGAATGATATGAAAATGATGTGAGACATGAAAAAACACACACTCTCATGCGTTTGAGGTTTACCCTAGATTTTTTCAGAAGTCATGATGACTGACTGATAACATTTTAATGCACTCAAGTACTAGCCAGTCTAGATTTGAAAATTGCAGATTCAGGAGTTGAGAAGAGCACAAGGAGTTTTTTTTTGGTCCATAGATTTCTTTGTTTGTGATTGACAGGTCTTAACAGGATTAAGGCAGTTGGGTGTACAGTGCAGTACCTGGGTTTGATTTAGCTCTGTCTAAACACTCGCCACAGCTGTTTGTTTTTACTATTGCGTTATGAACACACTGGAAGCTCTGCTTTCTCGTTCCAAAACAGAAAAATAGATCTAATCTTCACCTGGTTTAAAACAAAAGAGAAAATTTAAACCTCACATCGATTTCTGTAAGCTTGTAAAGATCCTTTCACAAGACACGTGGCAGGCAAAGCTGGATCTATAACTAATCAGATGGTTGCAAATGATTATCTCTTTATAAAGTTTAAAAATGTTTTTATTGCTTTTTTCCAGCAAGACATCATTACAGAGGCTACACCATTTGTGTAAAAAAAATACAAATTTATATTGGTTTATATGTTATATAGTCAATCTCCAGATTAACAATCTTAATGTACAGTGCCAAAAAATGAGCAGCATGAACAGTGTTGTCTGATTCCCAAGCCAATGACCATTATGGGCCTGTAACTGTACATGAGCAGCCATGCACTGTCTCCTTCATCTAACACACTTGATTAAATGGCTGTTTATTAAACATTATTTAAAACCTGAAGTTAGAAAATACGATTCGTGTCAGATCCACGTTATGTTCAATAGCGGCAGCTCTTAAAGTTATAGCAGCCAAATAACCTAATAAACCCAGCTGCTGTGATGTCTGTTCATCAAAGAACAAAATAAAGAGGAAATCATTAAAACGTCAAAATTTACTGTTTCATGACCTTATACAATTTCTGTGTATTTCCTACTTGCTGAAGGGCACAGAAAGCTAGTTATGACATTCATTGAGGCAGTTTCCCGAACAGGGTTTAAGACTAGTCCTAGATTAAAATAAATGTTAAGAGCTGTCTAAACTAAAAAAAGCTTGCACTGAGATATCTTAAAATACATTATTGTCATTGTTTGGTCTTAAAATGCTTACAGATAATGCATTTTTGTAAGACATGTTTCTAAAAATGTCTTAAATGTCCTAAATTAGCAGAGGTCTAGTCCTGGCTTAATCTTTAAGTAAAGATTTTTTAAGTTCACTTAAATTAGAAAATGTATTTTTTAAAGTCTAATAAATGTTAAAATGTTAGCGCTTGATTATATTATAAAAGTAAATTAAATATTAGGGAAGAGGACACTTTCATAGAGACATCAGTAGTGCTGGTACCAGTGACACTTGCCATTTGTCATAAAAAAGATGCCAAATATTAAAAGTATACTGTCTTAATTTTGCTTGTACATAATTTTTGAAGACTGAATGTGAAATTATAGCAATATAATAGTTTTTTTATAAATTATATTCTAAAAATTTTATTTTTAGATGGGATTATTCATGATTAATTTCAGTAAATATGTGATTAGTTATTTATATAGTGCTGTCAATCAATTAAAAAATTAACTGTGCACATATAAAGGTTATATATAATTTATAATATATATAATTCTACATATAAAACAAAAAATAGGCAAAAATAGGCACACTTTTTATTTGCCTTATTTTGCAAAAGCACACACGTTTGTTGTAACTCAAAAAAAGTAGGCATTTAACAGATTAGAAGGGTGTATAACACTTACTTGTGTGACCAAAATCAACGGAGTTATATTAGTGTCTTTTGCACTGATAAGAAAAAAAAGGCCCAAATCACGCCGGCTAAACTAAAATAATTTATAATGGATCTAATAGTGAAATCAGATCTAGAATTGTTAAACTGCGTATTATTCAAATCCCTCATTAAAAAAAAAAAAAAAAAATATATATATATATATATATATAATTCAGTCAATGTATGAATCGTACATTGTGTAAAGAACCTACAGTAAATGTGTATATACGAAGTGACCATGAATATGTACACCAAAGCAGGACATTAGATATACGGATGTTTTCCAAAGTTAAATAAAATATTAGGTAACATAGGTATGGTGGGATTTCAGACTTCCCCTGAAAGGCCTAACAGAGCATGATGGAGTGATGTGACAAAAGTGAAGCTGATAAATTCATCTGTCATCCAGCGAAAACACATCAAACCCCATATCGTAAGAATAAACACTCCTGTTTACTTAGGGGCTGTCCCAGCAGTTGAGTTTTAATTCGTCCTTGTGCATTTTTACAGATCCATAAATATCCAAATGCGCGCTGCGCCGTAGCATAACAAGGACCAAGAAAAATAATCCCGGGGAAGTCAAGATACAGAGACTGTGTGTTCGTTCTGAGGGAGAGGAATTCGATTGCTATACATTAATTAACTCGTGGCTTCTCCAGAATGACAGGTAGGAGTAGTCACCAGAGGGCCGTCTGATGACGTGCCAAGAGTGCACTGGCCGGCGTGTGTGTGTGAGTGATTTATGAAGCCCTCAATATGTGAGGGGGTTGTATTCAAAGGCTTGTATTTTTAAGCTTGGTACACATATGTGGAGTTTTCAGAGGGCGAGGCTCTTAAGACATCATTTATCCTTTATCACAGCCATGTTGATGATAACCTCCGGCGCACACGAGGCAAATATCTATGGGGATTCTGGCAGCCCGTCAGCTTCCGACGACTTCCAGGGCAAGACACATAAATAAAAAGGCCAGTGTTTAGATCCCGGCCAGCCTGCCTTTTTTCGTTTATAATACGAGGATGTTAAACAGGAAGTAATAGCACAGTGTATTGAATCGTTTCCTTCCTGTACAGACAGAGCTCTAATTTGGACCGTCCCATGACACCCCGAAGGCCATCTGTCTTGGCACTGTTGCTCGAAGGCATCTGTGACTCAAGTTTGCTCAAGTTAGGAGTCAAAGTGCCTTATTAATTAAGGAGAATTCATAATATTAATTAATGACTAATAGGAGAGAGCAGTGAGTTTCAACAAGGAATGATGTCATTTTCAGTTTTGAATTGGTTGTAATTATTGCAAAGAGGGCTGACCTCCGTAATTAAGGTTGAACTCCAACAGTGGAGTCAGAACAAAGGTTGAGACTTACAAAGTGCATATAATTTACTGAAATGTATGCACATAACATAAACATGTAGAGGCCCTGCTTTCTCTTTGAAATTCTCAAAAGAAGAATGACGAAATAGTTTTATTTCAAATAAATACTGTTTTTAAGCAAAAATATTAAGCATTATGATGATTATGATTATGCTTATTTGAAACATTTACGTATATATATATAACCAAATGGCAAAATGGTTATTTAAAGTTTAAGTAAAAACACAAAATATTTAAGTATGTGAATGATACCAAACTTGTGCTTCCCATGTTAGCCACTAGGTGACGAATTGTGGATGATAAAGGACACAATAAGCTCGTGAAATGGCCGCTAGTGATGGGAAGTTCAGATCATTTTACTGACTCAATGCAGTATGAGCTGGAAAGAGAATTGATTATGTGATCTCTTCAGTCTTCGGGTTTATCACGCGACACCCCCATAAGCTTTATTTTAGGGTTTTTAAAATTTAAAAGTTTTAACATAGTTTCGGGAAGAGCACGCGGAGTGTCAGAACAGCCGGTACCCATTGGCGCTCATTAGTATTATCGCCCACTAGCCTATTAATTATTCCTAATTTCATTTTTCCGCCTCGGCATAAATACCATCGTCTCACTCTTTTTGGTATCTACAGTAGTTACGCATGATCTGCTCTGCCAACAAGATGCCTTCCAGCTACTCTTCCGAGTCCGAAGACTCTACTTCGCTGCGGCCGGCCAAACCTCTGCCCTGCCCGAGCACCCCCGGTAGCCAACAGCTCCAACTCAAGGCCGGCTCCACTAGCAACACCCAGACGCCAGCGATCTCGGTCCCCTCCACTGACCAGATTCCCGCAAGTCTCGTCGACCTCCTCCTATGCATCCGCTCGCTCCTTCATCGAGAAGCAGACGATTGGCTCGCTTTGCCACGCTCTAACAACGGCCGGAGTTGGCTACTCCCGAAAGGCCAGCAAAGCGGAGCTATGCAGACTCTTGCACGCAAGCCAGGCTAACGCCGCCCCTCCAAGCACCCCACCAGCCAAGCAAAAGGCCAAAAGACCGAGCCAGCCTACTCGCCCCACGCCAGCACCCTCCAGCCAGCCCATTCTCAGCAAAGCTCCGGCGCCCGTCTACCAGGCTCCAGTGGCTTCTGCAAGCTCCGCCGCTCTGCAAGTCGGCTTCCAACCAGCCCGAAGCGATGCCAGCATCCCTCCTCCAGCCACGCCGGCCTCTCGGCGCTGCAGCTACCCGGGATCCCTGCCCAGAGTCTGCAGGGCCTCCTCTCTTTCCCCTGGCCCGCTGCTCCGTTGGGTTTTCCCGTCTCCGCAAGTCAACCTCATCCTGCCAACATTAACTTTATTTCTCCTCTCCCCTCAGGCTCCGCGCACCCTGGACATGGACAATTGCACTCCCTTGCTCCTCTTTTGGCCCCCTCTACTTTTTTCCCTCCTCAGTCTTCCTTCACCTTTTCTTCCCCCGTTACAACCTCTGCTAACCCTACCGCTACAGCCACTTCTAACCCCGCCCCTTCCCTCCTTCCTTCTTCTTCGTTCTCCTCCCATTTCCCATACACTCTCTCCCCTACACCGGTGTCTGAACCCGCTCCAGTGCCTTCAGCCATCAGAGCGTAAATTTTGGCAGGTTCGGACATTAATTTATTTTCTCTCCTTTCCCCCTTTTCCCCCAGTCCTGCAGACCGCCGGGTGGATTGCGGCGAATTCACCCTTACGTTAAAACAGTCCCACTCCAATCCCTCCCGTGCACTCACCTTCCCCAAATTTTCTATTGCTTTCGCCCGTTTCACTAACACCATTTATTCCGTTTTTCCCCATAGGAGGCAGGAGCTCAATGACCTTCATCCAGGAGTTTGCAGCCTCCCCTCTCAGTCCCTAATTTGCCGAAATCTGCAGTCTGCCAATTCAGAGCCTGACGCAGTTGAGCTCCTAATCAAAAAAGAATTAGAAGCTAATTTCATGATCGGCCCTTTCCCCTCCCCTCCCTTCAGTATTTACCGGGTCAGCCCAATTGGGATTGCTACCCGAAAGTTTTCCGGAAAGAAACGGTTAATCATCAATCTTTCTGCTCCCCATAATTCACCCATCCCCAGCATCAATAGCCTCATTCCCCTAGAAGAATTCTCCCTCAATTACCACACAGTCGACCAAGCCATGTCCATAATCAAAAAAGTCTGCAAAGGAGCC
>JAUMHR010000030.1:2979286-2990991 GCA_032361145.1 Enteromius fasciolatus
CCTACTGACCCATATGAATGGGCTGATAACGACTGATAACGGCCCATTCAATCGAGTGATAACATCCGAAGCGGGTGTAATTGAAGTAAAAAAAAAAATTAAAATTAATTTGACTGTTGTGCATTTAACAATTTTGTAGTTAAAAAGAGTTTTTCACTTTATGGCCTTAAATACTATGTACTTGCATTTAAATGAATCTTGAAAATGAAATGCTCTTTATTGTATGCATACATGTTTTTACATTGTACTTATATAATGAAATATTACATTTATAATTACAGTGTTTACCCATACCATATGCTTTAAGCCACCCAAACCACCAAACCTGTCCCTAACCTTACCCGTATCCCACCTCAATAGCAGCAAAAGTGTGTAGCAATACAATATGAATACAGTGAAGTACAATGTACTTATGTTTTGGTGTAAGTCAAAGTAGTTAAGGCCACCTAATAAAAAGTGAGACCAAACTAATTTCTAAATGCTTATAAAAGTTGATTTGTTTGAATTGATTTGCTTAATTAAAATTTGCCCCATTCAAACGAATTGCTTATTTTGAGCGATAAGATTTGCAGTGTAATATTATATTTGTGATTTATGTTTTGTTTGCAGAAATTTCACCAAAGTACACAGCTACTTTCAAAATTCTGGAGCCAGAAGGTGTACAGGTAACTAGACCTTGCTAACCATCCCAGGTAGAGATCTCACAGACACCTGGTTTGTAACTGTTTAAAACTGGCACAACTGTAAAGTGAATTCACTCCTTAGCTTCAGGGTTTAGAGACCGTCCTTGCAATTAATGAACTCTGTTTTCTTGGAGGAGTTTGTTGGTATGACGGTAACAAACCAAATCTGTGCTAAAACATGCTGTTGGGTCTGTTGCAGCTGTAGAAATCAGGCAGAGTGGATGTACACAGTAGCCAGTGTGAGTGCACTGGTGTTGGACTGATCTATGGCCTGTGCGCTGGCTGGATTTGTTTAACCCTGAATGTCAACCGGTGCTGTCTGGAGCATGTGTGCAGGTAATACGTACCAGATGACTCAAGTAGCAGCCCAGGCAGACTGAATACAAAGCGAGTGTGGAGAGGAGGGTTTTTTTTTACTTGACAGCAGGTCAAATCTCTATTCAGTGAGCCTGAAGCAGCACGAAGCAGACAATGTGAATTGCTGGGAGTTTTTTAAAGATTTACAGAATATAGTAGGTATTGGAGAATTATAAAACAACTGATGCCATGTGACATTTTGGACATGTGACATGGTAATATTATCATATTTGTAAAAGTACCTTGGAGTACCATGTAAAGACCAATTACAGCTGTGGTATGTATGCTATGGGGCCTGATGGTTCGAGAATCAGACTTCTAACCTGAAAGTCCGGCAGGAATTGAATGTGAGGGGAGTGAATGACCAACCTCTCTTCCACCCTCAACACTCAACTGAGGTGAGACACCAAGGCACCAAACCCCCAAATGCTCTCTGGGCAACCCAGCAGTATGGCTGTCTGCTGCTCCAGGTGTGTATTCATGGTGTGTGTGTGATCAATAATGTGTGTGTGCAATAAAAAACTCACATAGTGCTAATAATCACAGATGTAGTTCACCTTTGTTAGTTGACGTATATAAAAAATATATATAGTGAAAAAGGTAACGCCGTTTAACATAAGAAATGAAGGGGTATGAGTACCTTGATAAGACACTTTATATACATATATATATACACACACATGTGTGTATATTAATGCAGTTAAACAATTAGTTTGCAAAATATATGTGTGTGTTCTTTGTATATTTATTATGTATATATAAATAAACAGTAAATGTATTTAAAAATATTTACATATATTGTTTGCATTTGTCTATATATTTACAGTATATAATTAGTATAATAAATAAATATAATTAGTATACAAACATAACATTTGTCTAAAATATAGGCTATTCATGCATGTGTGTGTATTTATATATAAATTATTAATATATACAGCACACATACAAATATTATTTAAAAAAAAAACTTATTTTTGATGTGATTAATTACAATTAATTATTTGACAGCACTAATATAGTGTGTGTATATATAAATGAGTAACACTTCATTTTAAGGTGTCCTTGTGCTTACATGTACAGTACATAATATTAAATTATGGATAATTACATGCAAGTAATCCGAGACAAACCCTAATTTTAACCCTATCCATATAAGTAGGTAATTAATATTATTCGGTACTTAAATGTATAATTGCACTGTCACAACTACCTGAAAATCTATGCACAAGTGCACCTAGGCAAAAGCAGGCAATGGTCACACAATATGTTGATTTAATTTAGTTAACAGAACAAAATTGATGAAAAAAAAATTATCTATGTCATTATTTTTTGACAGCATCCTCATTTTACCTTTATCTATATATATATATATATATGCATACATACAGCATATATATATATATATATATATATACACGCACACATACATACACACGATATTCCATACTATTAGATACCATATAAAAATGTCCTAATAGTGGCTTAAAGACTTAAAATACTTTTTCTGAACATTAGACATTATTGGCATCTTCTGCATATTTTTGTGCTTCGCTCAGAAAGGGTGATTATACACTTGGATTGGTGAATAAATGTTTGCCCTCTAAACTGAGTGTGGGTGGGGTGTGCCAACGCACCTTGGTCATCTGTGTATGCTTGCCAGTGTCTGAGCAGACCAACCACAGTCTGGACGGATGAACGACCTGCTGTTAGCAGGATGTGCTAAAGAGGATTGCACTTTCCATTTTGCATATTCATCCTGAATACAAATAAATAAATCTCAGAATCCAAATATTCAAGGGGCATCTTTGGCAGTCTAGACGACCACCCAGACTGCCACGGGCTTGGGGTTTGAAACCCTCACAAACACCCAAACAAATAACAAACAAGCCCAATGCAGATCCTCATGACGCTTTGAGTCGATGAAATTCGATAGAAATAGTAATGAAGTTTGTCTTTAATGGCCTGTTTTTGGTTGCCTCTCTCTTGTTGAAGCTGCCCCCTGAAGTATGGTTTTCATTTAAAATGTCATAGCATACAGTATATACAGAATATTATTGTATTTTATTTAGTAGATCCATGCAGTAGCTTAAATGATGCATTGAATGAAAAAATGACAATAGACTAAAGCACTGTTATTAATGTAAAGATTTTTTTTTTGCCAAATATTTGGTAGTTTAAATTTAAACAGTTGCTTCTGAGCAAAATTAGCCAACAATCAATAAAAGCGCTTCTTCCAGTGTCACTCACCTTAAATAACATCAACATATTGGTTTAAAACAGTTTTGGCTTTCAGACAGTGCTTGATCTGTACATATTTCTCTCCTAATTCAGACGAGATGACCTTTCCACTGGAAAACCAATATTATGGATAGAGGACTCGTATTATTGCTGGAAGCAAGCTTCTGAAGTTAAAACATCTTAATGTTGCAGCGTTGTGCTTCACAAGACATTATTTGATGGACTGAAGTCCATTTGTGGGTTACTTGTGGGTTATTGTGTTTTTTTATTAGGTGTTTGTACTCCCATTCTGACGGCACCCATTCACTACAGAGGATCAAGTGATGTAAAGACAATCAACTACATCTCGGATGGCCTGAGGGTAAGAATTAATTTTTACACACTTATTTTAGTGTTTTGCTTTTTCACAGAACAAACATGACAATGATATCAAAGAAAAGAAAATTTTAAATAAATTAAAATGTAATATCCTATGACTATGGCAACTTAACTGGTCAGACAGTGCATATGCAGGATACAAATTCATAAATATTGTCACTTAGACATGTGCGTGTGTATTAAAATGATAATTATTGATGATAATTAGTGCACAAAATACAAATAAATAAATACAAAATCAGCATTATCCAGACTTATTGGCTGTCAAATAATACTTAAGGCACTATATTAAATACATTATTACTGAATACAGATCATACCCTATTGTTATTAACTTTTTTAATTAACACATTGGCTATGAATGCATCAATTACATTGAAATATTCTAAAATCTGGCCCCATGTTTTGTCAGATACATCAGATTTGTCATTATTGACGTATCCAATATACTGTACTTAAAATATCTCTACCCCACATTTACTGTTCGTGAAACATTTAGGACACAACCACAGTGTGTGAGTTGGGACTCCCTCTGCTACTTTACACCTGTTACAGAATAGAGAAACCTTTGGAAAAATGCTATGCAATGTTACCTTAGAAAAGTATAATCTATGCAAGGTTTTCAAATGAATTTAATTATGTCTTGCATTAACTGAACAAGTATGTATGTTCAAGTCCTTCTTCCCAACTGTCTAAATCAATCTCTAAACCTTAATTTTAGCTTCAACTACTGCATGTTTTAATAAAATACTGAAATGTGACACAATTCCCTGATGCAAAGGGTTAAACTTATTAATTTCTTCAAGTACACTGTGTTCTGTCATCAAATTAGAGTTCTAAAAAAAATGAGTTGCTCAAATGTCCTAAAGGGTGAGAACGTTTTAAGCAGTTTTTCATTTTTGAACAGTTTTAACACTTAAATCTATGTTGATGACTAAATATAGTTCATCACAGCACTATTAAGCGTAGTCAAAAGTATTTAATTCATAGATACCGCTGTAAATTTAATTGATGCTGAAATCAAAATAACCTTTAGTGCAAGACCTGGTCTGAGTTTCTCGCGAATGCTCTAAATGGTTCTCTTATTGCTTTAGTCCTCCCATGTGAGTTGCATTTTAATATTGCCATCAATAAATTTGCAGCCAACAAAAAAGGAATTAAGCTCAGTAAAACGCCTATTGCTATTAGTTTGAAGAGATAGAATACAGCTCTTCCAAGCAGTCCATACAGCGTCGAATAAATCTCTGTGCCATCCTTTCCACTCCGTAAAACCATTTGACTTTACAGGCAAATGTAGCATAAGAGAGAAGGAAAATCCAAGAGGCAGAAAAGTCAAAGTCGAAAAGAGCAAAGTCTGCAGAGGCATTTTACAACCCAACTACTTGTAATCAAAAAGACTCTTAGCGGTGCATGTTTTACGTGAACATTTAAATGCATTAATCATGTGCAAAGGCACGAGGGACCGCTCTCCATCACCCGCTGTAATTTACTGTGCCGGCCCCCCAAGACGGAGGAGAAAAAGAAAACACAAACTAGGCCCATGGGTTTGATAAAGATGTTAGGTGATGAAAACTGACTTAAAACGATCGCATACGAGAGAGAGTCTGGCCAACTTTTGCACCTGGCTCCAAAGGAGCAGCTAAGCAAACTTCCTTTCCCCGTTGTGACGTCTTTTTTCATACACATTTCGGCCTCTAACTGGACAGGACAGTTACAACTGCTCTCGGCTACGTTTGGTCAAACCACCTTGCCTCGATCAACACAAGCGCTGTTTTTGCTGATCACCGAACTCTGCATAGTAATTCGACGTGCACACCTCTGCGAACACAGAGGCCGTGCACCATCTGTAAAAGCGCTCCCAGTTAGCTTGATTTCATTTACGCTGTCAGTTTTGTCTCGTAATGTAATTTGATGGAGACACTGAAGGCTCTGATCCTTGAAAGCCTACCAAGGGAATTTATTTTCCTGTAAAAACAATTTCCTCATTGTGTTGGTTCTAATGACTAAAAGACTTGTTAGAAGCACTTCCATAAAGCAAATTTGACTTGCATAATGAGCTGAATTTGTTTCCTCCGAGTTGCTCTGCTAAAACAGCAAAGTATCATAATTAGTTTTTCTTATTTGTCATATTGGTAAAACTACTTTATGTGGCAGGATACTTATACAATCTGTACATTATGGCTTAGTTCACATTTTTTAAAGCATTCTGCTTCAAAGCTGTTATATTGAATACATTTTCCCTGGCAATAAGCATGATGCATTTACAAGTTCCTGCTTATGATTTCATCCTAATTACCGTTTATAACATTCAAGTGATGTTTATCTGGAAGTAATTAACTTAATACAATTTCATATATCTCTCTTTCACTTAATGAGAAAGACAGGAAGCTTTTATACACTAAAAACATACCGAAGATGGAAATATGACTTGTGTAATCAGTGTTTCTATGTATTTTATCAAAAGAAAGTCCAATTTCTCGCTTGAAAGCAGGACCTTTTGGTGGTATTAATATGCAATTTTTGACACACCTTGAACAAGTTTGATTGCCAGCTCAGTTTTAAGCTACTTTTTTTTTTAAGTTACAATTTAAATAAATCATTCTTTCCAGTAATTGTATTTTATTACATTAAAGTACGTTTTTCATAAGTATAGTGTGGTTATGTTAAATTATAGCATGTTTAATTAATAATAATTGTACTTTATACTATTTGGTCAGATTTAATTTTTTTTTAAAGATCTAATTCCCACTTTTAACTAAATTAACTATGCCTTAATAAACACCCAATTTGCTGTTAATTAATTAGTAAAATATTTGACTTAATAATGGGATCTAAAAAATGCTCACGTAGAATAAGGTATGAGCTTTAATAAACGGTTAAACTTTTTGAATGTTCAGTACGTTGCCTGGAGTGTTGCTTATATCTAATCATTAGCTTTTAATTTAACGTTAATAACTTCAATTCGGAGTATTTCTTAGCTTCTAGATGCTATACAGTAAACTAAACAGTATTTTGTGATTCTAGCAAATGGAGTGCATTTCACAACACGCCTCAGATCTTCAATAGCAACACTGGTAATTGCAGTGTTAGTTCACATTAATCAAAGTGTCAGCTGCAGAGAACCAAAGGCTTTGTTTTGAGAAGGGCCTCCACCTAGCTTCCACCAGAGTGCATCTATTAAGGGGTTAAATAAACACTATTTGCTAATACGGCCTTTATTTCAGCTTGAGTGGAAGGAAACGGAGTCACTGAGTGTTTGCAATGCAGGTATGGAAGCAATCTCTTGAAAAAACGCAAACATTGTGGACTGTCCGCAGTGTTTGTGTGCGTGTGTCTGTGAAAAAGACAGATAGAGGGAGAGTTGATCACTGAAAAGCTACTGCAGATGCTGCTGTGCGCACTGTCAGGTTGAGGGCTGGGGATGATTGCCACATCTGGAGTGAATTTATGCTATAATTCGCCGTATTACTGGCGCAGTCTCCATATAAGTAGCATGACCACGTTTACAGTCCAGTCAGTAAGCCTGCAAGTGCCCTCTGCCCTGCGCTAATTTATACTTGTACAGGGCGGAGAGCACAGAATTTATTATAGTCTCTACAGTACTTAAGTGTATTGCGCAGAAACATGCCATATTTCACCTCTGAATAAAAAGAATAGCTATTTTACATTAAGCGAGGTCCATTTCATTCAAAAAATCGCATGTAATGTGATGTTTTAATCTGAGTTTTTTTTCTTTATTCTGTAATTGTAGTTTTGTAAAAAAAATAAATAAATAAAACATTTAATTTCTGATTATTGTTTATGGAAGCTTCTTTCAGGTTTAAAGCAAAAAAAAAAACAATCTTTATTTCACAATTCAGGCTTTTTTCTTGCAACTCTGAATTTATCACACAATGGGAAAAAGTTAGCTCAAATTTGCTGAATTGTGAGATAAAGTCAAAATATCATTATACTGTGGTGGGGAAAAATTGCGAAATTGCAAGATATTTAAAAAATCTGGGGGAAAAAAATAATTCAATTTTAATATAATATTAATATAATATAGTGATTTCTTTTATTTATACAGAAATATCTGCATCAGCAAATGTAATACTCTTACTATTAATATACTGTATCTTTTACATTAAGGAGAATATTTTTCATATTAGATTGATGAGCATTTGAGAGGAAAAGTTACTTTAATTGTCCTAAATTAAGATTTTTATTCTGAATTGTCGGGATGAAATATGACACAATAATATAGGTTAAATGAAGTAATCTGGCAGATACTTTTATCATACAGAAAAGTCTAATTCTGTTACTAATGGTGGCATATTTCCAGACACACATTGATTGTAATCAAGTCTGATTGGTTTTCTTTGGCGCTGTATTTGTTTTGACTGACGAGATTCATTGTGGTTGAACTCCATGTTCATTATCATCCGAAATCTATTTTTTATCTGTTAATTGTTTTTGATACACATGCTTTTATCACGTTGTGTGGTTACAGGAAGAAAAATGAACGATTTGAAAGCCTATCGTTCAGCTCCACACATTGTTTGTGTGTTTGTTTATAAAATATTTTGGCTGATTATGCTTTCAGTCATGAATACAAGTGTATCACCCTCAGCTATTTTACCATCTTCACACCTTTCCGCAGATTTCTCTTCTACAAAATGCAACCATTCCAGCAGATTCCGTCTGGGCCTGCAGATCTCCAAGTCTGGTTATACTGCTAACCAAAGACCGCTGTATCATCTGATCCATCTCATCCTTATAACAAACAAAAAAGAGGCCCGTCTACGCCTGAAGTTCTTTGATGAGATGCTGTTATGTCTGGATGATGAGGTAATAATGAGGGTCTTACGCTGTTGATATATTAACACAAGTTAATTCCTGCACGTGGCGACTTGATTCTGCCGATATTCAAAGAAGCCAATGTTGTGACGTGGTTGGAAAGCTGGCTGAGCCAATCTTTGCTGTAGATTATTCCACCTCCCCCACAGTAACTAATGTGCAATCAAGATGAAATTTGCAGTCTATTATTATTATTATTATTGTTTACTGTGAATAATGATATATTGTGTCAGCCACACATGCTGCTAATGACCCTTTATGGCATCTCTCAGAATGTTATTTGTATTAAAATGTAATATCAGGTGATGTTCTGATGCATCAGACATCAGGAATGTTGACAAAGCCCATGGGCTAATTTGACAGACTAATTTGCAGCAGCAAAAACACATACTCAGACATAAAAGGTTGGAAAAGCTTCATGCAGCAGATCAGGAAAAAGTCTCGGCATGCCCAGATGAGATTCTGTGAGGAGCAGGGAAAAACAGTTACCTTGCAAAAAAAAAAAAGCAAACATGCTGTAAAGAAAAAAAAAATTGGAATTTCTGTTGACTGCAGAAAAATATATACAAATCTTGCACTCAAAAAATTTCATAAATTACCCAGAAGTGGAAGCTTGTCATTACTTTTTTTTGTTTTATCAAAAAAGCGTTTTTTGTACTTCCTGTAAAAGTGGCACAGACAGTCTTTATATTTTTACCATTTTAATGGAAAAAGAAAAAAAAATCTTAATTTTATTTAAAAATATATAAAAAATACAGGAAAATAAATTTATTTCACTTTGTTGCATTTATGTTGTTTAGTTCATGTTTATTGCTTTAGTGTCGCGTGCCTGATTTATTTATTTATTTGACATATATAAAAATGCATATTTTACATTGAATATCTATTAATCTAAATTGCTATTATTTTAACTATAAATGAATTTATTGAGTTAGTTATTTTGGATGAATAGATCTAAGCAGGTGCTGAGACCACTGACATGGAAGTGGCTTGTGAAATGACTTAATTGTCCAGTTTAATTGATGTTTCGTCCAAAAGTGTTTCCAGACACTGGCATGGATTTGATTGTGTAAAAATAATTTTTCCAGTATTCCTTAAATAGAAAAAGAGTCATTTAAAAAACAAAAAAGGTTTGCCAACTAGCTAGCAGGTGATGAATTGTTTCCTGACAAACTGAAGATGCAGAAAACCACATTTAAAGACACTCATATAGGGTTTAATTAGAGACCTTCAAAATAAAGGCAAAAAGAACCAAGATGTCATTAAATGGCGGTTTCTTAGTGCGCAACATTTAACAACCATTCTTAAAAAGACAAAAGAAATTTAATGTGAATATATGCACAAATCAGCCAGGATGTGAACCAGCCACCAAAGCAGAACTTTAAAGTCTTTTTCCTGCTTTGCATGTTTTGTCGCCTCCATCTGACTAACTTTACTGTAAGCGCATTGTTCTGTTTCTTTTTTTCCGCATTGTAAAAGCAACATAACACATCCAGCAAACTTGTAAAAGCCTTTTAACTTGTTGTAAATAAGAGAAAAAGGAAGAGTTAATTGGGAATGTTTTGTTTTTTTAACCTTTAAATGCATGTTAAGATCTAAGACATACTTTACGCTTCACAAAATGCAATATGCATTGAGAAAAACAATGCACATCTCTCAGGGATGAAAGAAAGAGTAAATATAACCAGATAAATATAACCTGAGGCAAATTTAAAATCCATGCAGGAATTTGAATTAAGAGTAATAAAATAAGGCAGGCAGCCGGAAAAGCACGCAAGTCTACGTTTGTTATCCTTACGAGTAGCTTTCTCGCTCTCTCTCAAAGTAGCTTGTTGGTTAAGGAAATACCCACACACAGGTGTGGAAATTAACCATGCATGCCACCCACACGCTGTCCAGCAGTCGGATCCATGCTTTGCTGTGTTATGGCGGCAGCATGGTCATGTTTATCCTCCGTGTCTGGTCTTTTCCAGTGATTTTTTTTTTCCCCTCTCCACTCAGAACGCTCTTAATAATCAAACGCTTCAGACCATTTTACAGAGTCGAGCATTACGAGATTTGTCTTTCGGGACGCAGGAGAGACCCAATATGAGCCAATTAAGATAAACACAGAAGTGGTGACTGTGCAGAAACGCTGGAAAAACGTAGAAACGGTCTGACTCACTTCTCTTCACTGTGAAGTGAAGCGTTACAAGAAAATGAGCATCAAAATATACATTGCCGCCTTTGAAACGAACACTAGGCCATTCTGGGGCTACATAACTCAGCTGGTGGTCATGTTCAAACCAATACGAGTGTGTGTGGAACAACTGAACATGCTGTAAATCTGAGTATGTGTTCCGCGACTCCAAACATCGTCAGCTAAAACTGGATTCAGTTTACACGTGTTTCCATATGAGCGAGAATGTTCTTGGAAATAATAGTTGTTCTGTGGTTCTTCACAGCATCAGTATAGAACCCTATTGTTATCATCAGCAATCATTTTTGACTCACTTTAAGCTGCTTTTTGGGTTATGTTTAGCTATAACGCTCTTTGGAGATCAAAAACATATTGATGTTACTGAATAGGTTTTTCATTATACTGGTTTATTTTATTACCGTTTTTTTAGCTGAAGAGTAAAACATTTATGTGGAACTTAAAAGACTGTAAAAACCCTTTTTAATCTAATTGGAAGCTTTTATTAGGCACAATGGTGATCATGAATGAACGATCAAGCATGTAGACAAAACAACAACAACAATAATAATACTACAAAATAAATGTAAATACATATTCAAATAAATACATATGGGAATAAACACGTTTCAAAATAATAGAATGCATAAACAAGTGACAAAAAACATAACATTTAAAGTAATAAAAAAATAAAGTCTATTTACTCACTCACATCCTCGCCAGCTGTTTCTGATTAATTTTTACTTTCTATTACGCATAATTTCTTCTGATAAATATTTTTGAGCTTTTGCACAGATAGAAATGTATATGTATATGTATATAAATGTCAATGGAAAAGAGAGCTTTAGTTCTTTAAAAATAAATAAATAATAATAATAATAACAGTTTTAAGGTAAAGAATGAGAAACGTCTAGGTTACTAATGTAACCCCCGTTCCCTGATGGAGGGAATAGTGACCGACAGACAAGGGAACGTCTAGGTTACTAATGTAACCCCCGTTCCCTGATGGAGGTAACAGAGACGTTATGTCGTGT
>JAUMHR010000030.1:2991001-3030709 GCA_032361145.1 Enteromius fasciolatus
TGGGTCTATTGACCCAGTCTGTCGTCACAACATAACGTCATAGTGACCGACAGACAAGGGAACCACAATTCTAGTGGTTATAGCATATTTTAATGCTTGTTTTGTCTTATTTTATATGAATTATCTTGGAGGTTTACTTGGGCCTCCTAGGGGGCCCTGGACCCCTGGTTGAGAACCACTGCATGAATCACTGAAATCATTAAACTGAGTGTAGAAGCCATATTTATTATTTTGATACAGTTTTAACTTTGCAGTAGAACTATCTTCAATTTTGCACAGAACCCTTGAACGAAAATTCTGTCCTAATTTAGTCACCCTGTCATTCCAGCCCTTTGCTACTTTTTTCAGTGAAACAATAAATAGGTATCTTTAAAAAAGTGTTCCACAGGGGAAAAAAAAGTTTGGAATGACACAAGGGTATGTACAGTAAATGATAACATTTCATCGTAGCGTGGAGTGTCCCTTTAAGACGAGTAAATCGACACATTGTTGCATGTCGGTGAAGCTGAATACAGAGGATTTCCATATGTTATGGCCTCTGGCTGTTCACACATCACGTTGGGCGTTCGACATTGAGTGCATATGGTGTTCTGAGACTGTTTCTTTTGATGCTGCGCATACACAAACCCTCCCACTCTGGGTTCTAGATCAAACGCTGATCGAACGTTGGATATGTGTCATGTCACATTGCTCAGCAACAGAGATGTTTTGGACATATTTGTTTGCTGAGGGATTTTATCAATAGATGATGCAGTTGTTCGTTAAAACGCACACTGTAATTTTAATCAAGGCATCAAGATCAATGTTGTATGTGGACCGTAGAGGTCCAAGGGGCCAAGACACCAGTGAAAAACACTTGTAAGCTATAATTTGTGTTCGTCAAGGATGTTAATCATGGGCCAAGACTGCTGTTTACCTTGTGCCTTCAATGCACGATACTGCAGAATGACTTTGTATCAATAAATGGTGTTGTTTGGCAGATTTTTGTAGTAGCTAGTGAGTGGTAAGCCTCACAGAGGTCTGGAGACTTTGTCAGTGTTTTGTCTATGGAGGAAAGCCCCGTAATTCATAACAGTTTTGCGAATTTCTCCGTTTGTTAGTCTGTGTGGCTTTTGATCTGGCACAGCTATGCACAAACAGGCTTTGACTACAATCATTCGTTTGTCTTGCAGTGAAACACAAGAAGCCGAGAACAGCACAGAAAATGCAAAGCCCTGTTTATAGTCTGTACTGTATTTATGAGAGCAGGCTGATGACATTGATTTGATTTAAAAGGCAGACCACCTAAGGAATTATGGGAAATAAATTAAATATTTTAAGAAACACACACTATTTTAAGAATACGCATTTACCATATATATATATATATATATGTGTGTGTGTGTGTGTGTGTGTGTTCTTGCACATTAAATTGCTTCATTATTGTGTGAATAATAATTGTATGTCAATTTGAAATTTTTATTGCTGTATAGTTTATGCAGCTGTATTCAAATTTATGTTAAAAAGATTTATATTATAGTGAATATTATATATTATTTTTTGTTATCATTAAGATACTATTGTATTAGTCTTTATATTATGGTTTCATTTGATTTAAGTTTTTTCGAGTAATTTTTCCATGACAGCAAGCTAAAATGAAAAGTATTTTATTTTATTTTGGTTAACTTTTATTTCAAGTAACTAAAATGGTTGCTATTATGATTTTAATTTTGCAGTGCACACAAGTATTTACTTTTTAATTTGTACAATTATTTGTTCATGCCGACCTGAAATAAAATATATATTTTATTAATTTTAAGACCCCTTCATCCAGAGATAATAAATGTGTTGACTGTAGCATTGGAAGTTTTGTTGAGTAGAAAATCACTTATTGCTCTACTATGGTCATTGTAAAGAGTTCCTCAGCCATCATAATCAGACAAAAGCTTGCGGTCTCCAGGGATCTCCATCCAGTGCTCTCCGTAATTACTGTCCGGATTGCATGCAGTCTAAACTGTAACCAACAGGAAAAAATTGCATGTGAATCATCTGAAGTAGAGTATTGTATGCCTGCCCTATATTACTTACAAATCACTGGCTGCCTGCTGCATCGCCGTTCTACATCTTCTGGTGATTTATCGGTTCAAACGTTAGCTATCTATTGAAAACATGTGTCTCATATTAAAGTCTTCCCCTCCACTTCAAATAAATCAAGCATACTTGACACTCAAGTTTATTGAAGCCATATTACTCAGAGCCAAGCAGAGACGGCTGCCTCTTAAACATTTACATATTTGGGATGACAGAGTTTTTAGAAATACAAAATTATACACATTTAAATTAGTTCCATGAAGCCAGATAGATTCAGTTGCAATTAAAGTGACACTGATCAGGAGTGCAGCCACAGTACGAACAAGACGCCGAGCAGTTGGCTGATGCTGTATTTCCACTGACTTGACAGAAACGAGCACAACAAACAAAGCGGAACTGCCAAACGGACCCGCAACGACAACGGCTCTTTGAACCGCTGCGCTTTCGAGTCGCATTATTATTAATGGACTAATGTGATTATGGGGCTTTCAGCGTATGAACGCTTCACCTCATTAAAAAGCTTCCTGTGCGAATGTCTACGGTCCAAATCAAAGCATGTCATCAACTTATGTTCATTTGTTATTTTCACCCCGTTCCAAATTCAGACAATCCGAAGACATGAATTCAATAAGCTACATTCCCTGCAGGCGTTTTGCTCTTTCCGGTTTCATTTGTACAGTAGTTATTGGTTTTGTAACGTTCAACCAGACAGTTGATTTCTATGATTGCCAAGTTTCCCGGTAATAACAACCCTCAGCTTACTAAAACTGTATTGCATTGGTTAATACTATGTTTATTATGTAAGATAAATTCAGACAATCAAAAAAAAAAGAATCTTTATTCTTAGCGTGTAAATAAGATGCAACACTCATCACCACAATGGCGATTTTCAAGAAGTGTACTGTTATTATTTTAATTTTGCTATTTAAAATATTTTCTGTTCATGTTGACATGAAATGTATTATTTCACTATGCAGTATAATATGATTGTTTTTTTTTTATTAAATTTTTTTCTGTAGTGTAGTTATATTTTATTTAGTATTTTTATTTGTTATTGTGTTTGCTTTGTACTTTTTAGTATTTATTATTTTAGTTTTCTTCTTGTTTTGTCGTTTTTAATGTTAAATATTTATTTTAGGATTATGTATTGTTATAACTAGTATACATTTTTATTTAGTATTTTAGAATTTATTTAGTTTTTTTTTTATTTTATTTTATGTGTTATGGGAGAAAATATCAGAGCATTTCCAGTAAAATACTGCATGCAATAATTTTTTTATTTTCCCCTAGAATTCCTTAATTTAATATGATTGATATAAGCTAACAGCCTGAAAATAGTAATCTTGGCTAGTAATAGTGGCCTTTTGAAGTTTCTCTTGTTTGGTGCCATTTCATTAAATATTTTGAAGGCTGTCAGTTAATGCTGAAATACCATAGATACGCTCTGTCCAGATAAATAAACACCGATAGCTCCTAGTGGTGGACGTCAACGGGTTATTTTGTTCACTTCGCCAGCCTGCTCCAGTTATATAGAAATACTGCTTATTTTGCTATGTTTCAGAATATCAAACTCATGTCTGTTAATATTAAAAACAGACATCAGCACTGCACGGCATGCTGTTTTTCTTTGGCACCGCCTGCGAATGTGAAGAAAAAACAGCAAAAGATGTATTTAAAATTCCTTTTGAAAATGTAAACGGCTTGATTTATATTTTACACCGGACTTGTTGAAGTTCAAGAGGCCTTGGATGTGAGCTGCAGAGATAAGTAGCTGAAAACCCAACTCTTGAGTAAAGCCCACCCCAAAATAGAATGGTACATTCCAAACCAATATAACAGTGGCAAAACACCATCACACGACCACAGTAAATGGTAAAATTATTGTGCGTCCATTCTGAGGCATGCCTAAAAAAGCCCACTATGTCCACACGCACTACCGCAAGCATCAGATAGCACTTAAAAAAAATCCCTCTTCCTAATGTATGACTAAACATGCATGGCCAGTTCCAACAGGACAGTGTGTACCATCTGAGTTTACTCTGTCACAACGCAACAGAGCTGCCATCCCTTCAATAACAGGATATGGTCATGGTTTGCAATGCATAAAATGCACTTAAATGGCATTTTAATGTTTTTCTGCCCACTTCCAATGGCATTTTGGAATTTGAACTTCGTTTACTGTTCAGCCAAGCAAGCTATGCCAGTCCATTCAGCAGAACTCAAATGTGATTAAAAAAGGAAGAGGTTCTTATTACAAGCGACGAGAAACTCAATTAATCCCGCCATTAGATTACTTCCAAGCAAGAGGAAAGGACCGACCTCAGTAGGTCATGGTTTAATGCTGTTAATCGTCTGCTCTATAGCACGGCCTTGATCTGCATACTTCTGGTGAGGTTCTTGGGAGTGTCTAACCCACAGCAAAACCAGAAATATATCTGCACCACAGTTGGTCTTCGAACCACCCACTTAAAACTTCCTCTAAGGACAAAGAACCCAAATGACATTCGCAAACCAAGCAGAAACGCACATGCCAGTGCCAGTGTTTTGATTCATTTTTGTTTTGTTTGTTTGTTTTTGTCTTTAATCCAGCATTGGCTAAGTATCTTAGCGTTATTAAAAAAAATAAAATAAAATTGGGTCATGTCTTTATAAATAAGCAAGGCTATGATTATGAGAGTTGTTATTTTTATTCTTTATTTTTTGACAGTTTTTTTTTTTCTGCTGACCATTGGGGCGCGTCTTTTTTATCCAAAAGTTAACGCTATCTGTCTACCTATCTGTATGTGTGTGTGTGTGTATATATATACATAGGCCTATATATATAAAACATATATTAACAACACAACAAACATAACTATATTTAAAAAATACTTATGGCTATGTACATTTACAATGAATTTTGGCTTCAATGTAGTTCATGGATAAATTGATTTTTCCAGTGAATATTCCCTTTCACTCAAGAAAGTTAAAAGCTAAATATATTGTGAATGCTGTTTTATTTTGTTTTCAAAACCTAATTCAAACAACTGTCAAAGTCTTTTAACCTGGTTTATACTTTTGGCAGATGGAGATGGCACTGCTTTTATGGCTTACAGTGTGGCCAACACTCACAAAACAAACAAGAACTCCAGACTGTTTTTGTTACAGTTATCCCTGATCTGGCTGAAATAAATAATTTGTACATAAATATTATATATATATATATGTAATGTGCATGTAAGTGTGTGTGTGTGTGTGTGTGTGTGTGTGTGTGTAATTTTTTCCTCAAAAAATTGCTATTCCTGTGATGCAAATAAACATGTATTAGCATTACTGTTGAAGACAGTTGCATAATTTTTTTGTGAAAACTGGTATTTTTTTCAGATTTAAAGTTTGCAACAATTCAAAAGCCCTTACTCTCACTTTTGGCCAATTTAATGTATCCTTGCTGAATAAAAACTCGTTCTTGGCAAAAAAAAAAGAAAAAGAAAAAACTGGAAAAACTAAAACACTGAATAAAACAATGGTGCAGTAATAAGTATGCAAGTAACAGATTGAAATTTTGAAGTAAAGAGTGAAATACTTTTATGTAACAGTTGATTCTCTCATTTTGCAATCAGTTATTATATAAAGAAAAATCTGTACTACACTTCTTTCTTGTCAGTGTCAACCTAGTTAGCAGATATACGTTCTTGTTTACAGCACTGCCATCTCTTTAAAGTGTTGAAAGTTCTCTCTACTCCACCACTCGAAAATATGCTGTCCATACACAACATAATATGCGAAAACAACTTTTTGTATAATCCTACTCGAGCCTAACAGTCGCATCTCTTTCTGTAGGAGAAGCAGAACACTATTGAGCCTGTGTACAGTGTGTCATCAGTCAGCTTATTTCTGATTGGAGTAATTGAGTGTATTTCATTCACTCCAGTCTCCCCAACACCCATTACGGAGTCAAGCGAGCGGTAAGCCAGCAGTCTATGTACTCATAAAACAAAGCTACAGCAGATTTATTTCACAGACGTGATTAACTGCACAGGAAAAGTGGCTAAATGTTGAAATGAACATTTTCGAGACTCTGAAGTGAAGAATTGGGCCGTAGAGTATAATCGTCACTGTATTTCATAGTACAAACGTGTTCCATTCAGCAATTCTTCATTAGACTCACGCCAACATTAATTACACGGTCTGTATTTAACTTGAGTAATATATTATCAGTCTGTGCTGTTAAACTCACATTCGTAAATCGTGGCCAATGATGGCGAGGCCTCGGTCAGCTGGTGAGACCATCTTTGAGATACGGTCTGAATGCACCAAAAGTCGCTCCTCGGGTCGCCTGCTCTTGATTATTCAGATTTACTAATGACTTTGTGGGTTTACCAAGATATCAGCATCTCTCATCAGCTCTCTTACTACAGCATTCAAACCATATGTGAGGTGAAGATGTAGACAGGGTGTTGCTGACTAGGATATAAGTATAAGTGTTTCTTTTATTAATAGAAAGTTGAACACAAAACAACATTTATTTGAAATTTAAACAAATGTATAACTAGTACTGTCAAACGATTAATCCGGATTAATCACATCTATAATATATTTTTTGTGCACATAATGTATGTGTACAGTATGTATTCTGTATAATTATGTATATATAAATACACACACATATACAGTATATATTTTGAAAACATTTAAATGTGTTTATATGCATACATATATTTCTATATAGTATACATTTATATTTTAATTTATATATAATTTATATATATATACACATATCCAACATTTTTCTTAGATATATAAATGCATGTGTATTTATATATAAACTATAAATGTACACACATTATTTTGAATAATGTGTTTTGAATGCAATTAATCACAATTAAGTGTTTGGCAGCACTACTTAAAACATATAATTATTAAGTATTATCTTAACATAATACATGTTTCACTTTCTCTTTTAAATAATTCAATAAATCCTTGAAGAACAGGGTCCATAATTAGTTCATACAAACAAACAAAAGGCTATGAGAGATGAACGTACAGTATGAACGTACAGTCTGTTACGTATCTGCAATTTGCTTGTGTACCTGGGTGTTGATTTTTACACCTTCAGTTGACAGAAGATGCTTTTTTAATGTTCTGCCAGTTTGATACACCCCCTGAAATAAAGGTAGAAAAGCTGTCACTGAGGTGGTACACACTTTTGTACCTGTTAGAATCAATTATGTACACTTTAAGTACTATTTTGTGTCTTTAGGGTACCAAAATGGACCCTTTAGGTACAAACATGTACCTTCTGAAAAGGTTGCAGCTTTTATTTCTGAGAGTGTAGTCAGTTATGTGCTGTACAGCATATTAAAAGGGCTGTGCTTCAATCACATACTTCATGTATGTAAATTAATTGTGCATCTTTCCTGACTAAAGTCTAGTCTGCTTTCTTGTTTGTTTGTATGGAGGATATCAGGTTGTGTAAGCCTCTTGAGTTGAGTAACTGGACAGCAACTAGAGGAAAGACAGCATCATATATATCGATCAGAGATGGAAACAAGCTTCCTCTTACCAGTTTCCTTTCAATCTCTTCATCACTGTAATTCAGTCTAGCAACCGCATTACCCGGAGTGTTTACTGATCAATTCGAGATTTGATTTACCACAAAACCAACAAATCTGTACGTTCACGTAAATGTTATTAGTGCCACTCAAGTTTGCAGTGAGAGTCCCGTTCGCTTTTATTCGTCCTCGATTAGATTTGGCAATGAGCTAGCTGCGCTAGTCCATTAGCACTGCGTAAACAAGTACTTCATAGTGTGAGTGCAGCTCTTAACCAGAAAATAAGTCTGAATTAAATAAGTCTTTTTGTAGTGTTTTTGTCTTTTTGGATGTACTTTATGGGAGTTTTTAATTTGAGCACTTGGGATTGGATTTTGTGCAGTTGCAAGATTTTTTTTTTATCAATATATTATTATATAGCTAATTATTTAGCAAAAAAATAAATATTTTGAAAATTAATTGCAAAGCCAATAATTATAACATTAAAAACTATCATCTAAAATTATTCAGGAATGGAGATTAAACTATATATTTGATGATAAATTGTATGAAATTGTTCATTTTTACACGTTTTATCATATAATTGTGGCCTCATTTCCATTATGAAAAATAATCATGGTTTTATTGTTTATTATAAATTGGCAAATTGGTTCTCCTTTGTATAAGCACAGTGTTCCTATAAATATAGATGCAAAATTTTACTTTCAATAAAAATTTAATAAATAAATACTTTTATTGTTATTTGCATAATTGTCAGATTATGAATATTGTATGTGTTTTGAATCCAATTAATCTTAGTTACATTAGATTTAGTCTCGCATAGCCAGACCTTCAGACTGACGGCTGAAGGTCTGGAATTCATAGCCACTTTCTTTGGTCAAGGCCTGCCCATAAGGCCGTTTGACCGACATGTCAAACAACCAATCACAGTTCATTTCGTTCAGAGTCACATTTCGGGGTGAGGATATGTTCCCACAACAACAGAACGGCGTGCAACAAGTTTTCAAGACATCGCCAAGTACCAATCCAACCAAATTTTATAACAGAACAGTACAAGTGCTACTGCTCCCTTAACATTTCTACAAATGTCTGTTGAGTATGACCAATTGACTGAGACCCGTAATATAATCATGGGGGAAATTAGTATCCAGACTACTGAAAGAGAAATTAAAGCAAAAAGGAAAACCTGAAGTAATAAATTGTCCTGCAAACAGTCTATTTTAAAAGTCAAATGGCCCTCGTTATGACCACCCAAGAACTAGGTGTCATTTCGTCTTACTGAAGATTTTCACAGAAGTATACGGGTTCTGCCTTATTGACCACACACGCAAGTGTAATCGTAAAACAGGGAAGATATTAAAAGGAGTAAAATAACACATTTCCTTGAAAGGTTAGCAATAATGGAAGGTTCTTTTGAAATGAACACTGTATCCGGAGTCTGCAGCCCTCCAAGGTTTGCCCTCGCACTTCCAAAGCAAGCAATCCAAGAATATCAGATCCCTGCTCAAATCTTTCCCAACAAAGAAAGAACGACATTAAATGTGACATGAGCACAAACTTTAGCAAAAGAAGAAAAGGTGCTCAGGTTAAGGAGTGTTGTCTTAGTCTTTTGTTTGTACTGTAAGTTGCTTTTTCTGGTGAGATCCTTCAGAGATAAGTCATCTGTATTGTAAAATCATCTATCTATCTATCTAGAATTATAATGTGGCATGTGGCAGCTTTAATGAACTGAGATGTAATGTGTGAAACAACATATAGATATGAATAATATAAGTTATTGTAATGTAAACATTGTGCTGCGTTGGTATTGGATTGAAATCTTAATGCAGTGTTGTGAAATTTTGAAGAGCTCATATGAGGCGCAATCTTTTTTTTATCCTAATATCGCAAATGCATTATTTTTCTTGTGCAGCTGTGGCTTGTGGAACATTGTTAAAACGTTGTGCAGCGACTGTACCCGATTGAAACCGAAATGCAATGTTATTAATGCTTTCTATATTTGGAAAATGTCCTTCAGCCATTGTTTCCCTACCAATGAAGCCTGGTAATACTAACAGAAAGGTGTAAATTATGCGTGAAACTGTGAACTCTTGAAAAGCTGGGTTTTATTACAGGAACTATAATATTTTGTGAGACATGAGCTGGTCATATTCAGCATCTCGCTTGAGGTAAAGGCAGAAGCTAACCAAACCGAGAAATTCCCCTAAGCTTATTTTTAGCGGTGCTTGGTACATTTTGCATGCCTAAATAAAAACACAGGCTTTTTTTTCGTCATGCTTTTCTAAATGTCAAGATGGGGAAAAATACTTCAAATTAAGCCCGGGTTGAAAGAAGACATTTGAGGGAGAGGAGAAAAACTTCCAAGGTGTCTTGCATATGGTCATTTGCTCAGGGTCAGTTGTTTTGAGCAATGGTCAGCAAACAGTCGAGCAAATATTTACGTTGGATCCAGCCTTAAAGCTTTCGCTTCTGAGCCAAATGAACATCTTATTAAATCTGTGACAGGTTCATAACAAAATAGCCCAAATCTATTTCCTTAAACATTATTTACAATATTAATTACACATTATTATTATACATCACAATGACATCCAAGCTAATTAACGTTCCAATGAATTTCAGGACTTAAAATCCCAAATCAAGTCGTCTGCGATTATCATCAGGTTTTACTCCACAGGCTGCCTTCCTTTTACCCACAATCCAAGACTAGCTGAAAGGGTGTCAGGGTTACTGTTTGAATCATGATCTCTCAGGACGATAAAACCATTCGTTAGTATCTGAACTCTGAGGATTGAACAGACCACCAGAATGGAGGATTGTTGGCACCGAGGCAGACTCTTTGGTGATCCCATTAAATCATCTTTGCCTGGTTCCATCTCAATATAGCAGCAGAGTAAATATTTGAGTAATACTTACTGAAGGTACAGCTCTGGGTTCGGGCCAAAATCACCACTACAGGCAAAATGACTGAATAGGGAGCATTCAGTATAGCCACCGATCATCACAGAATTCAGCATGTCTGCGTCCCAGGAGTAAGCCGAAATAAAATGACGCTGGTCCTGCTTTGGGACCTTAGGGGTTACAAACCAATCAGGCAAAGGCGGCCGGCTGTTCTTTGATGAAGAATGGGTAGTGAGGTGAAGATGGGTGGTGTTCCTCTCACCCTAGATCAATAGTGCTAAAGCTTTCATTTCACACTTAGGCCAATAAATATTATTTAAAACCCTTGATGAAAACTGGAAAAATGTATTCACCTTATTTTGCACATCGGAAGTTTTTTTTTCGGTGAGTTCTCATTCATTAGCCACTGGAAGTAAACAACTAGAAAATTGACAAGTCTTTTAAAACAATACTTTCAGGATTTACTTTAGACGTGCAGTGAATAATTAGCACTAAAAAGTTATTTTTCAGTTATATCGGTGTCCCCGCCCGAACCCACGAGTGCTTCCAGATCCACCCCAGATCTTTTTACGCAGCATGACTATCTGGGGTAGCAGTCAGTCGCTGCAGTGATAGATCGGCGACAGGGGGTTTCACACTGCATGACTTTACAATTGGAAGGATCGCCGACAACTTTGTCGCACAGCCAAACAAAAAGAAGATTATGGAGGAAGATATTTACCTTCTATACCTTCGTAACTCCTCCCCCAACGTTTTAGTTTAATTATATCACCTTCACCAAGAACTTTTTTATTATTATTATTATATAATCTAATAGTTAACATTTTTATGTTGTGCAGGTAAATTTTATTAATATAAATGGCTGCATTTTGTGATGAGTTTATTTATTTAGCATTTTGCTTTGTGGCTGTTTTTGGTCCAATGTACTGTGTGCATAACTCATTATTGAAATATTTGTGCAAAGGAGGTTCAGCAAACTGTTTACTCATGTACATAGGAATGTTGAATAAGCAAGTTTTGCCTCAGACCACCTCAAACTATTCATTTTATCAACATCACGACAGATGCGTCTGAACTTCTACCTCTAATCACAATGTCTGCTAATTTTAGGTACAAAATTGTTCTGGCATGCATTGCAGCGCAGTGTGCTTTTATGATTATTTTACGACTGGAATTTTTATACATATCTGTATCAATGTTTAGATTCTGTTCTTGATTTGAGACTATGATTTTTTTTTTCATTTAACAATCTTTGTTGTTAGATTGAGAAAAAATTGTCATGATTTCAGTTCAGGATTTAGAATTGAAATCAGGCAAGACCAAACCAAACACAAAGATCGACACAAAACAGAGATGAGAAAGGCAACCTGACTCAGCAGCTCTGACTCACTACTGACTCAGACAGAACTCCAACTCTAAACATTAAAGTTGAGGATGGGGAGCATCAATCAGATTATGGGACTCATTGTTTTACTGCTATCTTAAATGCAGTTCTCGTGCGAAGAGGCCGAGCACTGTCATCCAGTCTGACCCAATAGACTCTTTGAGCACACAGAGATGTTTTTGTTCACTTTTTTTACTGCACAGTGTAGATCACAGTGACGTATAAGCCTGGGTTCTCTGTCAAAGTGAGCATCTCTCTGTCTGTCTGTCTATGTTTAAACTTGACATGTAAATTATATTATAGTCTTAAAAACATGGCATGTATAGATTGCTGTTAAATGTAGGTAAATCTTCATAATATATAAATACACAAAATATGGACTTCTAAAAGCATAAGTCTCTTAAATATTTCATTTAGAGGCTTTTTAAGTAATATATGGCACTTAATTTTGATTCATTTGATGAATGAGTTCATTCAAAAGATAAAATATGATAAAGACATTTTTAATATAACAAAGTATTTAAATTTTACATAAATGCTGTTCTTTTGAACTTTGTATTAATCAAAGAATCCTGGGAAAAAAAAGTAAAATAACTAATAATAATAGTCGACAAATGTTTTCTTGAGGATGTGACACTAAAGACTGGAGTAATGATGCTGAAAATTAGGATTGTGTTAGAGGAATAACATTTTAATATGTTAATTTGTTAAGTTATTTGAAATTGTAATAATATTTTACAGGATGTAAAAAAAAATGATGTGTGTAAACTTTACCCCATTAGAAAAAATTTTCAAAAAAGTAATAATTGGTTTCCTTAAGCAGTCTATTATCTGTTTAAACCTATTCATATGAATTAATTCACAACTGTCTGTACATTTTGACTTCTTTTGCCATTCTTATGCTTAGAGAGTTCTGTAAATGTCTGTATATGCCTTCGGTGGACATGTAAAGCCTTTCATAAATCATGAAGAAAGGAAAACAGATGGATGTACATGTACATAGGTAGCTCCTAATTCCCTCCAACAAGTAATTAGACTTGCGAAGGAAAGTTTGGAAATCATCTGAAGTTCCCCAGAGACGCTGGCGTTTTGAACTGCTGTGTAGGTAGACTCATGTTTATCCTGGATAGGATTCTTGATTAAAATGGCAGAGAATAAGAAATTGCCTGAGTTTGCAGTGGTTAGGCCACCAAACTAAAATATCTTCTTTAGCAAAATAATGCTGTTTCGCTGTTTCTTGCCTTTTTTTTTACTCTTTCGTTCAACAATTTTGATTTAATTTCAGCTGTAGGAGTTATTTTTAATGCATGTTGTACTTGTAAGAGTGCCACTCGATATTAAACATCCCCTCTGCCCACCCAAACCCCCCCATCCTACGCTGAGGGCGATTTTTATTTTCCTTTCAAGCTGCAACTCAAAAAACAGTCGAGCAGACACCACAAGAAAGGCCCTCTAGGTCACTGGAAGATGTAGACTCACCATTGGACGGCAAAAGAAAAATATCTACTTTCATTCAAATTATACCTTACAGACCATACCGAACAATTCACATCAAATATAAACATCCTTGTGGAAATATAACTTCACATATTGAGTTTCTCTCTCTTTGGATGTGCCATGGACTTTGTAGAGGCCGAACAGTACTTCACGAATCCCTCTCTTCTGTAATACGGTGGAGCGTCTTAATATAGTAGATCCCCACCTTTAACGATGCTCAATATTTGTATTTGTAGCTACTGCCAACAGGAACTGCTTGCAAGTGGTGTTTGTTTCCTATAAAAGCATGTTAATTCAGAGGTGGCCACAGTGTAAACTAGCCTGGCGTTTTACAGATGTAGCCTGTTAAACTAAATCACTGTACCTGCCTGTTCCTTTCGTACGGCTACGGGCAGGATATCGAGCCAAGTCTTAACGTGTGTATGTATATATATGATCTGTGTTATTGCAAATTTATTTTTAACATTTTGAAAACATTCTGCCTGCCAAATTGGTGCTTCATTATGTGGTATTCATTTGCAGATTTTAAATATTATATCTAAAATTAACTGCTTTGAATGACTTTGGGGCAAAAACGTAAATAAAATTACAAGTTGAATATTAACTTTACACATTTATGGGGGTAACTGTGATCTTTTTTCTGAAAGACATTAATACTATCATTCATACTGTCGTTTAGCAATAATTGTGAATCAAAAGGTTTCTATTTCAAGTAAAAGTTGTTACTTTGAGCTTTCTGTTTCTGAAAAGATCCTGTGTTGTAAAAAAGTATAATCATTTGCACAAATATTAAATAGCAAAAAAGTTTTCATTGATGTTTTTTAAGCAGCAACATGTTAGAATGATTGATAGATCATGTGACACTAAAGACTAGAGTAATAAAAAAAATGCTACTAATTTGACTTCAAAGGAAAGTTTAAAATTCAAAACATTTTACAAGACATTTTGCAATATTACAGATTTGTGATCAAATAAATACTAGTAATAATCTTACACCCCCAACTTTTGAATTGTAGTCTGTCTGATTTTTCTTCATGAACATTTAATGACATCAGGTGACAATAAGAGTTGTTGTGTTACCAAAAAGTAGCACATTGTCACATTTATGCTCACTCAGTTATGAGACAATGCTGATATGTAAATTAGTGTAATGGTTATGTGGGTGTGAAGAGAGAGAAAAAATATTTACACAAGAATTGGTAATGAGCTTTGAGCCGCTGGGTATGCCAGGTTAATGTTTAATGCCTTTCATAATTAAAAATAGCAAAAGCAAACTGTAAATTAAATCTATTATTCAAATTGTAGAATGTGTTTCATTTTCAGAAGCATTTTAATATTCAGTTGAAAGTCCTTCAAGGTATATTGTGGTGAAATATAGATGTCTTTCCTCCCCCCCAACATGTCCATATGTCACATTACATGCAAGCACAATACCTTGTGTTAAAGCTTAACTGTACCTTGCCAAGCTACTCCAGCTAATACCTTTTCACAGTAGTTTGCTGCATCCGTATACATACATTGAATTCAACCGGAACTAGAAATTACCTAATTATTTTATTTCAAAAGTTAAAATGCAGGGAATCTTTTTAAACTGCTTCGTTGAGCTGCATGCCCAAAACATGTGACTCATAAACCAGCCACATATCATTTAGTCATATAACCCCAGTATGTGTTAGCGGAAAAACTACACTGTTGTTCAGCTGCCCACACTGTTACTGTACACTGCAAAAAAAAGACTATCTTCAAAATAAAACCATTGTAATTTGAGTGACTATGCTTTAATGGTAAGAACTTGTATAATTAAGTTTATTTTTCTGATCCATTGGCTTATTTTTCCATCTAAACCCTCTTAATTTTGAGCCATTTTTCAGTATATCCTAAATATGTTGTGTCTCAAGTAAACGTGCCTTTATGTAAGAATTTAGGAAGTTAATTCCAAAAGTTAAAAGTTAAAACTTTGCACTGAAATGAAATATCTGCCACATTCCATACATTCCAGACTTTTGATACATTCTAACGACAGCATTCTTGATCTGTTTAAACAAATACCTACAAGCAGGATCACAGAGCCGCCCAGAGCCACTGCCAGGCAAACGTTTGCGTGCCGTGTGAAACCCGTGAGTCACAAAGAGCGTGATAGTTGTTTGTCACATGCTCTTCTTCACACACTCGGCTGTCAGGTACCGAATAATGTATCGCCTCTTACAGGAATGCCTCATTTGGAGAACAGAGAAGCCGACTCATGCAGAGATAGATGCACGGTGCCAGGCATATGTTGGGGCTTTATGAGTAAGACACTGAAAGAAGAGTAAGCAGCTCTCCTCACATCACCTCAGGGTCAGCAGAGACAGGCTGCAGCATGCCGAGCGACCAACTAGGAAGGATGGAGAGGTAGAAGGAGAGCAGCAGGGAGAGAAGCACGAGCGAGCTCAGCATTCACGCCCCCCTCCGAAGCCTCATGACTCACGAGGGGTGAGCGGCAGCATCACACCCACCCCTTCCCTCTCCAGTGCCAGGAAGAGTCGGCGAACCACGCGTCTCCAGAAGAAGGAAAACAGAAGAAGGAAAAAAGCTGGCCCAAACGACTCCAGTGATGTCACGAGCATGTGACCCTGCTTCTCCAGTGACAGTGTTCTGAGGGAAAGAAAAAAGATTTTTTAAAGGCTCGTGCCTCTTTGGATTTGTGTGAAGGCTCCGCTCACCTCCTGAGCAACCACAGAACCACAGAAAAGTTCGGCTCGGGATTTTTGCACGGCGGCACGTCAATGGTTAACTGTCGCCGGTCAACTTCAGGTTTGAGGACTGCACCAACCAGTAAGTACGCTTCGACCGCACTATCCTCTGCAGCGAGCTTGGCTCCGTGCTGTCCAATAAGGCGACAGATTTTTGCTTTTTTTTTTCTAAACCAGAACTGGTCATTACTTGTGGTCATGAAAATAGTTGATACAAAAATGCATATCTTGTGGATGTTTTTTCCTTTTTTGCATCTTCCCCTGGCATGCCGCTCGTTCTCAACCTAAGAGGCGTCAAGGGTCACCGAAAACCGCAGAGAAGCGAAATTTGGGCGACCATGGCATCCAACAGCCTCTTTAGTTCTGTGACCCCATGTCAGCAAAACTTCTTCTGGGGTAAGTGCCTGAGTTTTTACCCTGTTTTTGATCATGCGGTAGAGCTTATAATAAGGAGCTGCGTTTTGAGAAGCAACAATCATGTGTTGATGTTTACAAACATTCAGCTAGGCCAGCCCGTCGAAAGCCTGACTGCTGGCAGGAAACGATTTTTGATTGGCATTTTTGCTGTAATGCATGCTTTTTGGGATGTGCATGAAAAAGCAGGGGTGTGAAATGTAATATAAAAGTGAATGTTTGACATTGATTGTTAGGTTAGTGGGTGTGTACAAGCTGAAAGCCCAGAAGGGTTACAGTTGAGAAAGCCACCATAAAATCTTCATAAGTCGAGAGCTGTAAATGTAAATGTATTTTATTAAATAGATTGTTCACATCTTTTCTTAGCATCTTTATCAGACTATATATACATATATATGTATATTTTGTTGACACCTCATGCTGAGCAGAAATACTATATTTACTATATTTAGAAGAATGTCTGAAATTGTATAAAACTAGGCAAGCACAAATCCATGCTGTGCATAAAAAAATATGACTTTCTCATGTCATGGAGAAAAAGAGAGCCCATTCATTCTGATGTATGGGTTTTGCCGAATCCTCCAAGAGAAATGTTGTAAAGCCGTTTTCAAGTCTGAAAGTCTGCTTTCCAAACACAGCTGTGCGAGGCCTGTTCCCTCAGCACGCGTGCTGTTCTCAGCCGTATGCAAACCCGAGAGCCACTTGCAGCAATCAGTGCCTTCTATTAGCATGTTAACCTCTGACCCTCGGCATGCTCCCAGGGCTGAGACTAGACCAAGATGAGATGGGGACGGGGGAAAGCTTAGCGCCTGCTGTAGAGAAGCTTGTCTTGATTGTGGTTTGGGCAGATATTTGCAGATGCATAGTAAAAGCCCACCTGAGACCCTTACTTTGTTGAGTTTCTGTGTGGTTTTATTATGAGAGGTACAGTCGATGCTTGGCTTAAATTGTCAATTCATTTTTACATATATTTATTTATGTTCCGAGATTTTTTTATTTTTATTTTAAAGCATCATCTTATAGCATTCTGGATCTAGATCTAACCCATGTGATCTTTTTGAGATATCAGAGACAACCAGTCCTGTTTGAAAGCTCAAAAAATTATTTCAGCTTGACAGAAGAATTTACTGAATTTACTTTGCTAAATGTGCTTTTGAAGATCCCTGATATAAAAAAAAGTTATTTTATAGTATGTTTTTCTGTGGCTTTATAATTTCAAATTTAAATGTTTTTTTTTTTGTTACCTGTTTGATCAATTTTGATCAAGTCAGAGGAACATATCAGAAAAAATATGATCAAAATAAAAGGCTAATTTCAAAGTCTCTGTTAAGTGCATTCAACGGTTTACATATTTCCGATATATGCAATAAATACAATTTATATATTTTAACAAATATAAAAGGAGTTTTAAAAGTTTCATATCAGTGTGAGCTAATATCACAACCAGTGAAGGAGGAGCCAGAAAAGAAACCAGACCCAAACAGACACATTATATTTCATTCAGGCTCCACTATTGAGAGATTTGGATTTAATTAAGTAGAAAACATTCTCTGTAACGCTGCCTAATGGCAGATGGGTGTGGAGTAATTGTCTACATGTGTGGCATGAGACAGACTCGCTAGGTTTCTCCAGGGCATATTTTGTTGCTCATTATCAAAACCGAGCTATACACTATTGACAATTATCCCATGGTAGCAATTATCATTTAGCGAGAATGTAAGACATTTAA
Source organism: Enteromius fasciolatus (assembly GCA_032361145.1). Lineage (NCBI taxonomy): Eukaryota > Metazoa > Chordata > Actinopteri > Cypriniformes > Cyprinidae > Enteromius > Enteromius fasciolatus. Next base: position 3,009,260 of record JAUMHR010000030.1, read on the forward strand.
AAATTTAAAAAAAGCTAAGACTGATGAAAGAAAAGACGGTTTAGAGACTCTAAGTCCATAGGCATTCCAGGGAATCCAAGAATCCCAAATAATTTGCGAGCAAAATCAGACGAGTATTAAAAGGCAGCTTCTGTTGCATGCATCGCCTGCTAAGATCCCACCGCCCGCCGTCATTCCTGAGACATCTTAAAAGCAAACCAGACTTACTTTTTCCAAAGCAGTGCCAGAGCAGGGAAACCCTCTCATCAATAGGTAATTGAAGCAAGGGGAAAATCTCTGACCCTGAGCTGCAGCTTCTGTAAAGGAGAGGACCATCTAAAAATATCATCAAAGCCATATTCATTTGGTGCTATTTAATTGTAGCTGGCAAGCAAACATGTAATTTTCACAGCAATTATTAAATGGTCCTTGGGTTTGATTCTGTCAGGTAGAGCTTTGTGTCTTTTGCAAGGACCTTGAGGTTGCAATCTCCTTAATCACCGCTGATTAATTCTTTAACCGAAATAACATAAACCAAATATCATTACAGTTATGAAGGCGAGGCTGGATCTATCTATCAATCTATCTCATTCTCGCTAAATTATAACTTCTACCATGGGATCATTTATCATTTGAAATGCTTAACAAGCACAGCCAGATGTTGCTAAAAAAAAGTAAGGCCAATATCCATATCCAATATCTTTCTATCTTTCTTTTTTTTGGTTTGTGCAGTGTAAAGTGAAAAAGAGAAAAGTCATATTACAGGAAGGCTGGTTACCAGTTATAATTTCAGTCTGTTGTTTTCATTTTCATTGAGTCAGATTGTTAGAATATTGCACATTAACATCCTGTAATAGTGTTTGAAACAAACTAAAAAGCATTTAAAAATGTTTAAACTTGATAGTTCACCCCAAAATGTTCATTTTGCCAATATTAAAGGGTTAGTTCACCCAAAAATCAAACGTCTGTCATTAGTAACTCACCCTCATGTCGTTCCAAACCCATAAGACCTTCATTCATCTTCTGAACACAAATTAAGATATTTGCGATGATAATAGAGCCATCTGTCCCTCCATAGACAGCAATACAACTGAAATGATCCCAGGTCCAGAAACGTGGTAAAAAACTGGTAAAAAAGTCCATGTGCCATCAATGACTCAACTTCAGTGTTGCACCGATACAAAAATACTTTTTTTTGCGCGTAGAAAACAAAAATTACGTCATAACGTCAATATCTAGAACATTACTTCTTAGCGTACAGTACACTTCCTTCTAGGCGCAAACAGTCGTACATTACACACATTACAAACAAGGCTGATTACATCAAATACGTTAAAGCTTGCATATGTGGCGCGTTAGGATACTCTAAAATGGCAGAAGAAGAGTGAATGATGTTATTTCTGTTTTATTTGTGTAAAAAAGTATTCTCGTAGCTGATGTCACATCATCTGTTTTATCTGTGTTTTTGCTACGTTTCCGGATCTGGGATCACTTTAGTTGTTTTGCTGTCTATGGAGGGTTAGATGACTCTCCGATATCATCAGTAATATCTTAATTTGTGTTCCGAAGATGAACAAAGGTTTTATGGGTTTAGAACGACATGAGGGTGAGTAATTTTACATTTTGGGTGAACTAACCAATTAACACAAGGTGTCGATCCGAACCTGTATGACTTGCTTTCTTGATCTTTCTACAAATATTTTTATCCATCGATGAAAGTCAATGGGTCCTGAGGTTGTTTGGACATCAACATTACTACATTATTTTCTTTTATCTTTAATTAAGCCATACAAGACTGTAAAATACAGTAAATAACAGAATTTTTACCAAAATATTATAGCATTCGCTGTCTAGATTAATGGTGTTGATGAAAACATCCGATGTAAATCGTTTTGCAAACAAAGCGTATTATGAAAAGCGCTATTGCATATATATCAATAAATACAGCACTTTTGTGACTTGACTTTACAACACCACTGAAAATATTCGAGGATGCATAATTATGTGATGATCTTATGTGTCCAAAATGTAAGATTGTCATGAGATAGATGGGTACATAAATAATGAATTAGATAGTAGAATAATAAATAACGGCTGTTAAATTTTGAATAACATGAGTGGGATGTAATATAGTGTCGGACACCGGCCTTTGATCTTCCAGATGAAGCTGGAACTGATGAATGAGAAAAGGACGAGGTAATTTGATTAATGCACTTAGTCATACAGCTGAAGAGCATGAAACCGATCTCTTTTGTCACGGTCTCAGCATATGCACAGACTGAGCGCCGGAAATGACAAAGGCTGGACATATAGCGTCACGATGCGACAGGTACCATCTCTTAATTTGGTTCAATTACCATCCCACACACCCCCTTAAGGGTAGAGTTGTTAAATGGATTGGTTGCACACCTGAAGAGTAGTTTCTTGGCACCGGGACGCTCTGGACGCCCCCGCACAAGCCTAATACTGTAATCCGAGTGGCCCAGTGACACGAACAGGAAGAAGCAAAAAAGGCAAAGGATCACCTTGCGCCTCAGAGCTGGCGCAGTAGTATGTCACAGGAGACAAACGGCCAGATCAGACACCACCCATCTGCTTCGGTGAAGGCCTTTGTGTCTTCTTCATCGCCCTCGTCTTGTTTCCTCCCACATGTTTAAACGCGATAGCTCAATCACACTCGGCACAAAAGGTCCCTATCTGTTGTAAAAACCCCCTTGAATCTCTGACATGCCACCTGCACTGTGTCCCGCACCGGACACAAAGGTTTCTGTGAGGTGTTCCCGCCTACAGCAGCCCACACACACTTTCACAAAGGCCGAAATGAAATATGCACGCGGCACAAAGCCCAGAGAGAGGGAAGGAGAGCGCACACCTTGTCACTGCGTCGGGTAATTGCCTTTGATGTCACGTTAACAGTGTCCTGGGAAATACACGAATGGGGCTGGGATCTTCTTTTCAGCTCTCAATTCACTTTTACTCAACACGCATTCAGACGGGATACAGAGAGAAAGCCCTTTAAAGTCTTTTTTTAAACAGCACTTTGAACTTCAGCCAAACAGGACAGGCCTTTACACTCCAACATGTCCTCCTGAGTTTTATTTTAGATGCCCTTTAATGTTCTTTGAATAGTAAGGGTAAATATGCACGGGCAGCAAATACTAGGCACTTCAAAGAAGTAACATGTAATTACAGCACATTAGTTGATTTGTTGGTGGCGTGCATGTCTCAGTTGTTTTGATGTGTATGTGGGAAATGGAATGTCTGTTCTCTTAGGCGAGAGAATGGCAAAAACACTCATTTAACAAGAAACTTCCCAGAGGATTTAAAGCATATTGTGATTTTTTTTTTCCCTGTATCAGCCTTGTTCCAAAAGCTAGTGAGCTGCTGTCAACTAGGCATCCTTAGCATTGAACTTCACAAGCGGCTTATTTGTAATTTTCTGAGTAGTTAGAAACGTATGGGATGCTGTTAAAAAGTTTGGGGTTGGTTAATTTTTTTTTTAATATATTTTAAAAGAAGTCTAATGCTCACCAAGGTTGCATTTTTTAAAATCAAAAATACGGTAGAAACCTTGTTACCATTTAAATGCGCTGTTTTCTATTTGAATAGGTTATAATATTATTCTTTTGATGCATTGCTGAATTTTTTTTAGCATCATTACTTTCCAGTGTCACATGATCCTTTAGAAATCCTTTTGATTTGCTGTTCAAGTAACAGTTGAGCTGCTTAATATTTTTCTGTAAAACTTTTTACGTGATTGTACTCACTTTTTACCAAATACAGTAACATATACAGTATTTTCTTGAAAAATATTTCAAAAGAAATTTGTAAACAGAGCAGCATGTCACAATTGGTACAAATGTTTTCAGCATAGTCTTCAAGAGTTTTTTTATATTGTGGTGTTTTTATGCATGATTTTAAGCACTATCCCAAAATTTGCATAAAAATATGTGGATAGAAACCCAGCTATTGTTTTAAACTCTGTGAGAAAATGCACTTCAAAGAAAGAATGATGGCATTTAACTGACAGCTGAATTTTCAGGCCAGTGTTTTTCTTCTTAATGTCAGTTTTTTCTTTAGAAGAAAGGCAATATTGTCTGGGAAGATTATACTTGGCATACATAAATGCGCTTTCTTTAGTCATATTTTGGTCTGTCGTTTGTTATGTGCCAGAGTTCAAATTAATCACAACTTAAAAAGCAATGAACTGTAACAGTGTATTTAAAGTGGTACTTGTTGTTAGTACAAAAAAAAAGACTGTCAAAGAGTGTGAAAACAAGAAGATCTCATGAAGTATTGTTTTTCTCACTGCAATTTCACGATTTTCTTTTAATCACTATGAATCGAGAAACAAGCGGCCGGAAGATCCTGTGTGGAAACAAAGCGGCCAGTTCTCATCTGTATTCAGATAGTCTATAAAACAATCCTACATGTATGTGAACACGCTCTAGCCACATGTTCATACCAACCTACACTTGACCACCGATATACACACTCAGCCCACGCGCTGCCCATGACCTTCCCCTTCAGGGACAGTGGAATTTATCTCTCTGGTAAACAGCAACCAAATGGCCACTGGGACACTCCTCAAGGCTTCAGAATTACAGTATGGTTAACCCAAGTCTAACAGAGCCAGATCTTTACTGCTCTTTGCCTTCAGCACGACCCTGTGGTGATGTGTCATCATGCTAAGTGCGTGCATTTCTTTTCGTGTTTGGGGCTACTTGTTATGGAAACGTGTTTCTGTAATAGAATTTTAAAAAAGAATTGTGAAATTGTGAGATATTAACCCTAATTAACTAATAATTGCAACCTTGACATTTGCATGCTTCTAACTCACAACTGTGAGATATAAATCACATTCCATATCTATAAAAGGTATATATATATAAAAAATGGCAGAATTGTGGGATGTAAACTTGACTTTGATGTAAACAAAAATGCTGTTGTATCCAAACCAATCAGAACAGACCTGTTGGGCTGAGAAACATAGATTTATAGTTCCTCAAGGGGAGGTTCATAGGAGGCTACTGTTTTTGAAGTACAGAAAGTTTGCACCTTACTCTGATTTGCTGTATGATTTATTTCCATTTGATTGGTGAAATTGTTTTTTTATAAAGATCTGACAGTCTGGCCCTGAAGCCAGTTACACAATGAACATGTATAATTAGTGTAATTGGATGGCCTCCAGGGTTTTTAATCAGCTAAGTAACTTATGTTGATTTAATTTGACTTAGATGTGTTGCACATTCAGATCAAGATCTTGATGTCTAGAGGAGATCTTCACAAGAATAATTAAAGTTTCTCTTCCAGCCACAGCAACTTTATGGAGAGAGAGAAAAAAAGCCACATTGTAAAAAAAGCAAAGATTATTGGAGTATGTTTTACTGTTTTGCTGATTTATTGATTACATACTAAATATGAAATATTAGTGCAATCTAGACATGCTGTAAGGCTTCAGATAACTCAGATGTTGTATTGTTGTTTAACACCTCCAGTTTAGTTAAATAAAAAGAGGAATACAACGCAGTGGATTTTTAGACATCTGAGATCCCTGCATTTAAATGCCAAAGACTCATTTTGTTCAATTCTGAAAATGTCTAGATTGCACTGGTATGTCGCAGGCGAACCACAGGCATATCTCTCCTAAAGTGCAGCGATTACCAATAATATAAATTCTCCCAATGGGATTCGGGAAGTCAGTCAAATGTTCCTTCACAAACTGAAATTGTTCAGAGTTTGGTTTAACACCCTAAATTAGATATCATTTGGATTTCAATATGTGGTGCACATTTTAGCTGCTGCAGAAAAATTGCTCCAGCTTTTGCATAAAGCAAAGACTTCTGCATTTACTGTTAGCTGCATGAAAAGAGCTGCAAAAGTCATTAAATGTTTTGATTTGCTGGAACACGTTCACTTGTGTATCATCTTCGGGGGTGCCTCGAGAATATCTGCATGTCATTTTTGTGTAGACAAAGAATTCTTATTCTATTAGTGAAACCAATCCCATAAAGCAATCTGAAATTGTCAATAAAGATGTAAAATAAACTGGAAAATAGACATCTAAGTGTTGAGAACGTATTACTTTTTTGGCCATTTAAATGCATTCAATCAACTCCCAGTGCTGTAATAGGGTGAGAGAGTTCAAAGAGATGAATATAATCTTTTCAGGCTGCATTCGGTTCCGAAAATATTCCCAAACCCTAAAGTCATTGTGGCATTATCATTACCCTATACTTGCAGTAGTATTTTCTCTCAATTACCTCCCTGCTATCACATTTAGCCTGTTGCAGTAACCATCACGAGAGTCAGAGACTGGGAAGACTAAACGTATTTTTTTAACTTAAGTTTTTGGGTTGTGTTACCGTTTTCCCCTAAGCACCGGGAATGACCAACTCTTGTTGAAATGTCTTGAAAGAATAGAAAACTGGACAGGTTTGCTCCCCATGAGAATGATTCGATTTCGAGCAAACAATGGCAGCCTTATTTTTATGCAAAAGAAATATCAGACCAGTAGCCAAGCAAATAACCTGGTCCCACAGATTTTTGACGTGCTGGAATAATTCATTTAATCCACTGCTGTGCAAATATGGCCGGGTTATATTTTACCGCTTTCCTACGTTCAAGAGAAAGCAACTCTTTGCAGCTGCTGTAAATCCCGACTTTCACTTTTTTCCTTTCAGCCAGAGTTTTTCTATTTTAAACACCTGAGCTCGCGAGCCCTCCTGCATCCAAACAGCGAAATAAAGCTGGAGCTGTACAGCAGCGAGGTGATAGGCGATAGTTCCCTTGCGAGTTGCTTTCTGGATACCTGCCTGTTTGGGTTGTCCTCCGGTTACTCAATCCATCAGTAGTTCATATTATACAGCCAATAAATCATCCTCAATCTACTGCGGGATGAGGTGAAATCCCCCCACATAAATCTGCTATTAGTTTTACCTTGCACACAAAATAGATCTAACTGACTGTGGATACATGAGAACGCCGTAATAACTATAAATATTTTTCAACTAACCGGGCCGTTTCAGAGAGGAAGTAGAGCCGTGCAATCCACAGTGGAAGGGGAAAGTGTGAGGTGGAATTCTCAAGGTTAATCTGGTCCAAAATAAGCACGCTCTTGTACAGAAGTGATACCCGACCCTCATCCAGGAGTGCCTGGTTGTGAGGGTCTGCTATAGACTGATCCCTTGATTATTCCTTAGACTCCGCTGAAAAAATCGCTAATACACACTCGCTCAATTACGCAGCAGATATCAGTTGGAAATGCGAACCCTAACCTATGCATGTAATAGGAAGACTTAAGTACTAATATGTACCTTTAATGTACCAAATGGACCTTAGCTACAAATGTGTACATTTTGTAAAGGCCCCAGTGACCTACATTTCTGAGAGTGCATTTACTTTTTTACTTTATTTTATTAAAAATTGTATTCATAACAGAATGAACTAATGTGCCTCTCCAATCTACACATAGTTATGGCATTGCTGAATGAACCAGTGTTTCGATTCTTTCAGGTAATCTGTGAATGAACTACTTCCCGTCTTTGGGAGTGACCTATTAAATTATTTCACCGACTGGTTCATTCAAAATACTGATTCTTTCAGTAACAAAACTAGTGACCATTTTTATTAATGAGCCGTTGAATCATTATTTCAACTGATTTGTTCAAAACACTGATTCATTCAGGAGCATAACTGCTGATTTAAGAGTGAGCCACTGAATCATCCGATCAGCTGCTTCATACAAAACACTAATTTATTCAAAAACACAACTACTGATAGTCTTTATGAGGAAGCCATTAAATCATTCAGTGTTTTGGATTAAACTATTCAATGATTTGATGACTCATAAAGTAACAAAGGCTATGTAAAATCTATAACAAAGGCAGAAAAAAATCCACTGGCATCTCTAGACCAGTAAGCTAGGGCCAGATTTACTATTTACTAGGCATTAACAAACTTATTTACAAACTTTTGGCATTGAAATAGTACTGCCAGGATTTACTAAAGACATGATTTAACACTATGCATTTGTAGGTGTTTCCCTTTCAGACGCAAATTACTGATTTTTACACATTTTTCGAATGCCTTTTTTAATGCATGTCTTATATCATGCTCTGCTCTTGGTAGTTTGCCCTGATCATTGTTGAACTGATCTGGCTGTTCTTTATTGTGCGCCTTGTTAGTCAACCATCTGCAGAATTCCCCCTTTCGTCTGTGCCTTTATGGATTTGCACTCTAATGTTAATTCGCTCAGTTTAGTAACTCTGACCCTAAATATCTTGAATATCTTTTTTTATATAAATGTTTATTTTGGTATGCTTTTGGTAATATGTTCGTATTAAGATTGGACAGCCTACTGGTTACCTCATTATGCAAAAAGGTTTGAAAGCAGCAGGTAAAAACTCAATTTATATACATATACGTAATATTTGATGTAAAAATAGTTCTATCCACTTTCAGAGGCTGGTTATAAAGTTCATCCAGCTTCATCAAAATATTAGTGACAAGTTTTTTTAAGAAAAGCAAACTGATACAGAACTAGTTGCACATTAACACGGTACTCTAACTCAAGGAAAACCATAAATCTCGAGCCATCACCATGGCAACGGCCCTCCATCGCCTACACTTGACTTCAATGTTACGGGTATTTTATTGGGAGCCTTTGTCACATATTACCAGTCTTTTTTATCCCTCTTTTCCCCCTCATAAGCCGCAAAAGTTCCTTTTCTGTTCCTATTTTTATGTACAAGTGATCTCAATTAAGGACCTCCATGAAGGCTAGAGGCGGCAGACAGTCATGCCAATGAGAGCAAAAAGGAAATTGTCTTTGTAGCCTGCCACCACCACCCCCCAAAACCAGCCCCCACATCTCCATCACCACCACCACAGGCCCCCCCCCCCCCACTCCACTTTCCATAACGAATGCAGCGCGCTTCCAAAAAACCATCATGTTCCTGAAATTTGCCACCATAACACAGGTCCAATTTGCTCTCTGAGCCAGTTCTTGTGTCTCTCTGGCAAGCCAAAGTCCTGAAGGTCTCGTCTGCAGTCATGATGTCATTAACCAGCCAATGACAAAATGGTAATTATGGGCTCAGATTAAATCTGGGGGTTGAAAGGATGTTGAGAAGGTCTTCCTGATGAGGAAAGGCTATGACTTCTGCGTACGAATCATCACTCTCTTGCGCATGTTCTCCTGAAGCGTGCCAAGGATGGAAAGTAACTATTTAAAATTGGAAGCCTCCATAACCCCATCAAATTGCTCCCCACATAAAGCCATAATTAAGTGTCTCAAAAAATGCACCACTGTGAAATGGAGCCCTGATCCAGGGACTTAAGTGGCTGTACTTTTCCTCTCAACCGTCGAAAGAATGCGGGACGAGAAAGAAGCGGAGAAAAACACTCATGTAGCACATTACATAATCCCAGGGCTGTATGAATCTGAATTGGAGTCATTTGGATATCATTAAATCCCTGGAGCTCAGTGTCTCTTCGTGTTTACATTACCAGTCAACAATGGTTTCTTTGTCCCGTGTCATCACTTATAATTCGCCGTGAGGGGGGGGAGTGTTGCTGGCTCATTTTTTTTGTGTGACTACTTGTCTGGTTGTGTTGAAACCGGCCTTTTTCAGTACACTTGCAATTTTTGTGCTCCCCGCGCTGGATTACGCTGTCAACCCCGTTAGGAGCTCGGCCTATCACGCCATCAGCAGATAAGGGTTCGGTTACATTCGGCTTATCACATCATCAGCGTTTGAGTTGGTTGGAATCCAGAGCGAGTGTCTGGTGACAAACTGCTCAGAATAGCGCACGGTAATCCGGGGCTCTTGCTCCGGTGGACGGCTTCTAACCCCTCATCTTTGTAGCACATCATAGCCAGCTGTGTGGGCTCCTCTTGGCTCATTAGGAGATCAAACGAGACACCCGAAAAGAAGTGGGCAGAGCTCTCAAGGCACAGAGTGAGCCGCTCGAATCACGTGCCTTCGCTGCTCCGCGCCGATATTGCTGGCAGATGGCGGCCATACTGTACCGGCAAAGTGGATTCAGATGTGACAAATGCTCTTTGATATCTCTTTGTGTATTTGATTTAACACGCCTCTCTTTTTGGACATGTCGACAGGCGCTTTATTTCTCTTGTTAAGTTTTATTTGCATCAACGATAGCCGCTAATCTTGCGTGCATCTGATTGAGCGTGCACATTCCGTGTTGAATTATTAGCATAAATCATTTCTTTTTGCATTAGGTTTATGTTGTTGTCCAAACAAATCAGTGATTGAGCAAAAATCGTGCAAAACTGTTGGAATAGCACATATGGTGTTCTTTTTACTACAGTCGTAACTCTGGTTTATCTTTTTATGAATTGGAAATTGATCTTTAATAACATTGGCCAATCTTGAACACATTTTCGGTGCTCGGGGCAAATGGAGATGGAGCGTAATTCAATCGCAACTTGTATAACTCAAACTATTTTTTCTCTCTCCTAACAATGTGCCAGATGCATGTCAGTGCTTCCTGAAGCTTTTTCTATCCCTCCCACGTACAAGATACTCAAAACGTACCCATGAGACCACCGCCACCCCCACTCATGCCACCCTGCAAGACTTTCATACAGTATATGTGAACAATACCAAGCTACTCCTGAACAAGCAGTTATAGATCATAACTTTTGTTTTTGTTATACAGTTGCTTTTGTTTGGTTTGATTGTTTTTCATGGCAAAAAATGGCAAATATATAAAGGTGTCGGTTGTGCATTTTTATTGTTTTTCTTTGTTCTTTCACATTTTTACTTCTCTGTTCTGCAAAAACACTTTTAATGCATGCTCTTCCCTACTAGGCTACCCCTAACCCTAAAGCCAAAGTTGGTATCTAGTCAAACATTCGGCAAAATTTTCATTGACTGTTGTCACTGATTAAACAAGTCTCTTGCATAATTAATTTGACGCTTTGTTTATATCCCATTTGGTTTATTGGCTGTGTCTGTGCTCCCATCGAAATTATGAACCTATTATTTGGATCATTTTTGTAAAATGTGTTAAACATATTGCAACACTTATGACTTGGGTTAATCACTATCCGTGAGCCTGTTGAGTTAGAGGGAGAGATTGCCATCTACAGTATCACTGAGAGATGGAGAGTTAGCGTTATTAAATGACACGTGCTTCAGTTGCACTGCCAGAACATTGAAAGCTGTGTTTGGATACTCTGTTCAGAGAGTCAAATGAAACTTAGCTCGAAGCGTATTAAAACTGCAGCCTGTTTAGTCTGTGCTTTATGGGGTAGAGGTGTGTGTACAAAGTGTATAATATGATTCTGAAAATATTCTGTCATTATGGCTCACTTAAATTATCCCAGCTTGTTGCTCTGTGAGTCACGCTTTCTCAGAAAGAGATATGAGCAGTTTTCAGTTCAACTCCACTTTAAATGAAAGCCATTCTATATAAGAGGGTATATATATATATATATATATATATAGGCCTATATATATATATATTGTTGGGAAAGTTTCACACGTATTTAATCAATCTAAATATTTGTGGGCTAAACCTTTTTTTGTTGTTGTTCAAATGTTATTATCAAATATTATTGAAAAAAATCCAATAATATTAATGTGATTCCTCTTAGCGTGACATCCCCAGCTGCTTGTCAGCATATTTGTTCTTGTAATAATGAAATGTTCAAGAGATTTTTTGTAGTCAACACTTTAAGGTATGTGCTTATCCAGAAATGTGTCTAAAATAAAATAAAAATGTTGCATATGCAGATAAATAGCTATAATCTGCATTTGAAAGTGTCCAGTTGCCCTTTTTTGGTATCTGAAAACACCCAAAACAGTAATTACTATGTGGTTCAATATGTGCCAATGCATATTCCATTGCCATTGTGCAAAGAGAAAAGTGCCTAGACTAATTTAATAATGTCCTTTCTGTGACCGATTTCAAAGAAAACATTAAAATGATATAGTTTCTCATAATGCAATAATTGAATCTATTCAGAACCACAAGAGGCAATTTATCTTGTTTCCATTCAGATATTATAAGTGATAACGGCCATGTAGTTTTCAACTTTCACAGGCAAAGACTAAAGCTGTAAATGCTCACTGTAGCTGCAGAATGACATTTTATGATGTGATCGGTACATCACGTGTTTGAGTGGCATCGCTGTAATGATTGCATGATGCTGGAACTATATGAACCACAAAAAGAGAAATCCCTGTCTTCAAAGACCGACCACATTGGAAGCAACAAACATTTCGCCTCCTGCGATCGTATATCCTTTAAAGCCTAATTTGATCCCGCGCTCTCCAGGGAGCGCGATTACGGAAAACGTCATTGACCCTACACACCTGAGACAAAACATCGCCTTATATTTATTATTAGAGATAAAAATTACAGCATCAGTTTATATGTAATAAAATCCGACCGACTGTAAGTCTTTATCCGGACTGGGAGCGATTGCGTGCCAGCGCGCTCTAAAGCCGCTGAAAACACCTACGTTTTCTGAATTATTTTTAGACGGTTTGTCTAATCTGCTATGATATGATCGATAAAAACGTACAATCTTTACGGAGAGCTGACCGAATCGTATAAAATCTCCTTGTGGCGGTGAATTAAGCGCCTTTTAATACAGGAAACGTCGTTAATGACGACTGCGCGCAAAGCGCCAATTGAAGTCTGCTTGAGTGTGTGTAACCCGCAGCACTTCCCAGACTCATCAGACTGCAGCGCTGAGCGCAAGGAGAGGGACCGACGGCGCTCCGTTCACGCAAACAGAGGACATACGCTAGTCTTCGGCTAATTTCGACTGTTGTGATGCGCATTCCCGTAGATCCCAGCGCCGGCCGGAGGTTCAGTCCGCCGGTCTCGGTGAAGATGAATGATGTGAACCCGAACGCAGGACAGCAGCAGCAGCAGGACAGCGCCGTGGTGCCAAGACTCCGCGCGCAAGAGAACCGCTCTATGGCCGAGATCATCGCCGACCACCCCGCCGAACTGGTCCGGACTGACAGTCCGAACTTTCTCTGCTCGGTTTTGCCTTCTCATTGGAGGTGTAACAAAACGCTACCGGTTGCGTTTAAGGTAAGAGCTTGTTTTTAAATCGTTATTTTGGAAAAAGCGTGTGTCTTCATGAATACAGCATTTAATATGTACAACTGGACACCATAGCGGAAAGTGTTTAAAAGTTAGTTTTTATATCAGCCTAACTTTGTTCTGTGGAAAACATAAAACTTGCAACCCGTTTTAACACAATACTGACACATATTGAAGTACAATATAATATTATAAACATATTTAAACAACATTAGGCTGTTGATAATGTATAATTTAACAAAATATACAAAGTATTGCTTACATTTTGTTAAGTGTAATATGTGATTTAGATTTAGAATAGTTTTACTGTCTTTATTATTTATAGTAAAATATCTATCCATAGAGACCCATCAGTTTTAAATAATCCAGAAAGTACGAATGTATTAATTTTAGTCCGTTTTGCTGAATGCATTTGTGTTGTGCAATTTTGTTAATTTATCAAGGATAGTTAGTGTGTCAGTGGACTGAATTGAGCCTTTGTACTATTTATACTCTTATAAGAGTGCATGAGCAGATGTTTTTTTAATAGCACTAGACTTTACTGGAACAAGTTTCATTTAAAAAGATATAATGAAATTGCTCTGGCATTATTCACTGTTTGATGTGTAATTCTAGCCTGTGGTAAAATCCTAGCTCTAATAATATAATACAATAATATTTTAATAAAAAAAGTATAATATTAATAATTATTATTAGTCATTAATATTTTCTTCCCACATTAAATTTGCATAAATAGGCACATTTATGCAGTTATTTGCATAAGTTTTGCTAATAATAATCAGAACTCACAGGAACTGTTTGAAGAAGTTGCTGAACAGAGCGTATTATATGTATATGTGCACATGCACAGTGTAAAACGTTGCATCATTGATCTCTCCGCAGGTGGTGGCCCTGGGAGAGGTTGCTGATGGGACGGTGGTCACAGTAATGGCTGGGAATGATGAGAATTATTCAGCTGAGCTCAGGAATGCCTCAGGTGTTATGAAGAACCAGGTGGCTCGCTTCAACGACTTACGCTTTGTGGGCCGAAGCGGAAGAGGTCAGTCCATATTTTGTCAGTTTTCTGATTGTTTCAATCCCTTAACATGCAGGTTACAATGGGAAATGTGTTTATATCCAGGAAATCAAACATGTCTACACTTGATTGTGAAATCCAGTCAATGTTTGGCCACACCTTTTTCATTATTGCTGCTTTCATTTTAGAGTATTAGCAGCTACCAAATTATAAAATAACCACAAATGGAAATATGGGTACCGTGCATCCTGGGATGTTTTTGCAACAATATTGAAGGAGTTCACATGGAATGGTAGACCCTATGCTTTTCAATCACTCTTTAGTCTCAGCCATGTCAAATGTATTGAATTATGAATTTTTTAATTAAAATGTGCAATTAGATATAATTGCGAAAAATTTAACCATTTTTTTTCCCAGTCATCTCAATGCCATAAAGTTTCCCAATTTAATATAACTCACCCTCAGTACACAAATAAAATGTAGAAATAATTAATAATTACCTACAAAATTATTTAAAAATATTTTAGCATATGTTTTAACTTTTTTATTTTGTTCAAGCATGAATTTATTCAACTGAACTGAACTAGTGCAACTAACAATGCACTTCATGCCAGTTCCTGTGTGTTTACACAGGCTTACCCTATTACAGATTGCATTATCACACCATGCGTTTTTCTATTAAGCTTAATCATTTTGTGTTTATCTACACTTGCACAATGTCATGTGGAGAAATCCTCCAGGGAGATTGGGTAGCAGAGGCACGCGGTCACACAGGGACACATGACATTCTTAGAATAATTATAGTCAGTCTGTGTACTCAGCTATCAGTTACGAGCCAACACCGTTGTGAAACCACATCACCACATTGCCGGTAAGAATGCACTCATTAAATTACAGGTCTCTGTGCGTTCTGTACTAAGGTTTCTCAAACCATAGATGGAAACTTAGCTGTCTGTGTAACAGTCTTTAGCGTGTTATATAATTCTGCTTATGTTATGTTTAGATTACTATTCTTTTTTTAAACGAAAGTGTTAAATTTTGTGCTTTTAGAATCACTGCACATAAAGTAACGATGCTTTCTAAACACTTTACCTGTCTGCAATTGGTCAGTCTGACAGATGGCCACACCTCCAAACTCCAAACTGAGAGTCACATGACGCATTCAAATTTGAATTTCCTTACTACTGTATATTGTAGGTGAAAAACAGTATCTGAAAATAGTAGTAGTATTCACAGTATTCATTATGGATGTGCGAGACTAGTCAACTTGTCGATTAAATATAACTAGTGCCGCTAGTTGACATTGGAAATACTAGTCGACACATTTTAGTACATTATTTTGAAAGTTAATATTTGGATCTGGAAACAAATTGCGTTCCTGAGTTGTCTTTGTGTCTCAGAGAAATCTCTGCTAAGAAGAAGAGCAAGGTTGGAGAGTGTATTTACCATCTCAAAGGGAGAAACGTTATGAATGAAGGGGATCTGACTTTTTTCAGAAAGGTTTTGTTGACATTTTTCACGCTATAGCCATAAAATAGTGTTTATTTGCGGTAAATGGTATCCAATGTATTTCTGCTTGTCCAAAAGCACCACCTACTGTATGAGAATAAATTTGCATTTTCATTCATCCCGTCTGCTGCTTTTGTTCTGTAAATTACAACTGTTTGATGGGAACAGCTCGGATAATAAGGTATCCGCAATTGTTAAATGTTCCTGACTTTATTACTTTTAGACCAGTCAACTAGTTACTTACACAATGTCTATTTAAACTTTAATACAATTTGTTGTAGAAGTATTGATAAAACAGTAGTAAAAGTATTCAGTTGACTTACTACTACCGGCAAGATTCTGAAGTGTGCATTTGATGTAAAAATATTCCTTTGAAACCATTTTCACGCATACATATATTAATATAATCAATTACTCACTCAAAAGAAGTACGTACTGTACAGTACTCACAGAGCCAGGTGCATATTGTTGTCTCTGCATGGGGAAAATACTGTGTTTTAACATTCAGTATAAAGGTTTACACACGTCACCTTTACATTTCATTTAAAAGTGTTGTTTAAAGCTAGTACACTCCACAAAAAGAATAAACAGCAACGGGAATCATTCGTAAAGCTTCATGATTTTTGACACTTGAGGTTTCTTTGATTTGCAGACGATTCCAGGTGACAATGACATGCTATAAATTGTATTTCCAATATGTGCAAATTATTTTTACATTATGAGAGCCATTTGGTCTATATTTTATGATCCCAAGTCTTATAAAATCAGTGTCAGCGGATCTGTGCTTCTGTGTGGTGCTGAGATTCCACGCGTCTTGCCAGCTGTTTTTCAGCATTGCCAAAGTATTCCACCCACTACTTCCTGTCTCCAGCAAACCAGGGGCATTCATGAGTAGGAATCATTGGAGCGTCATGTTAATCCCTTGTTCCCCTGTGTTAAACCACCAGAGAGCACAAATTTTCTGGAAACGATGTTTAGGGAAGTGTACTGTCTAGATTGCCGGTGCCCCACAGTGTAGCGTTGCACAATTTCCCAGCAGCCCACCGAACTTCAGTCTAAGAAGATTGAAATTAAACAAAAAAGCTAGTACAAAAAGTCATCTGAAATCATTATAGCTAATGCTACTGTATCTTTAAATGCCCCATGAATTAGTTGTTCAAAGTGTTCAGTCTTGCTTTGACAGTGAGTAAAGCCCTTAAATGTTTCTGTGTTTGCACAGGGAAGAGCTTCACCCTGACGATTACAGTATTCACAAACCCACCGCAAGTGGCCACTTACCACAGAGCCATTAAGGTCACGGTGGACGGACCACGGGAGCCCAGGAGTGAGTACACCTTATATTACATACTGCTGTGACTAACCACATCCATGAGGCCTGTCATCACGTTCACCTCTCTGTTGGGCCGCAATCGCACCTCATCAAAGGCTTGCGGTCGTTCGGTGCTTGTGCTAGTGATTGATTTATTTATTTTTCGATTTCTCCCTCAATCTGATGTCGTGAAATCATTGCCCGAAGTAATTTTCTCCGGGTAGGCGGATTGATGACTTTGATCAGAGCTTTCGGGATTGCCGTTACCGTATAGAAGTATAAATATAGTAGTAATATTTCAGTTTTATGCTTAAAAATCTGGATAAAAATTCCACAATCCCTTCCACGACTTATGTGGAATTCATTGGATATATATCCAATGATTTTTGAGTGAAATGAGATATTCAGTGGAATATTTTTGGAAAGTTGTGAACTCGTATGAGACGAGAGGGGAAAAACTAAAACTGCAGCGTGCGCTCTCCAAATCATGAACGAATCATTGGTTTTTCGTTTGTAATGAATCAGTTGAACCATGATTCTTAATCAAACACTGGAGTCATCGGACTGAATCGTTCAGACAACTCACTGTTAGTCTTCTGAGTCACTGCGCTGCAGGTTATTATTTCCTGTGTAAAATGAGAGGAGAGCCATTACTGTGATGTGACTTAGAAGGCAACATTAAAAATTAAAAATTTGTAAGGTTTGGGAAACCGTAATCAATCTGTTCTGACTGTGCTCATGTGACATCTGCCCTTTAGTTAAAGAAACAGTTTTGTCTGTATTAAATAAAGTTTTAAAGTCAACATGAATCAAAATGTACCATATATTTTTTTTATCAGTGCGTATCGTTCCCATGGTTCTATAAATATAGTATTAAAGATTAAATAGATAATATTTAATATTAATTAAAGATTTTATATTCTTATTAATATATAAATTAAATATGTAAATCAATTAGTAATAGTAGATTTATAAATAATTGTAGCAGGATGAGATAAATTGTAAATACATTTTACTAAATGTTTTATATAAAGTGTTTTATTCAGTGATACTTTTCCCATAATATGTGAATTAAATATGTAATATATCAATAATTAATATTTTACAATAAAAATAGTAATCATTATTTTATTGTACATTTTTCAAAAATATTTTATTTACATTATATTATTCAATTGTAATTTATTCATTCTTATTTTCTATGATTATAATTATATATATATATATTTAATATACAATTGCATAATTTAGGGGTGGCCCTTTAACACTTTTCCAAGATGTTTGATGGTAGCCGTCAGAGTTATCTTTACAAGCTGTCTGTCTGGGCGTTAGGTGAGTGTCTGCACAGAGGTTCTACAACGGTAACATTGTGCTTGCATCAGCTTGTTTTAATGACACTTATAAAAGTGCGAAAAAATTCTACTACATCTCTCAGTGCCAACTGGTCTGGCGAGCAGCTGTTTTACTTTATTATGAAAAAATATATACTTTCGTCTTGGCGTAGAAATCAAGCCTATCACATCCCTAACAACATTTCTGCCTCTCTTTTTCTCTCTGACTTTCAGACTATTCTCAATGAACACATATGGTACTAGTATTTAGAGGCACTTAGACACAACGGCTGTATATGGTCTTGATTCTTCATTGTATTACAATGGCCTCTAGCAACTACAGGCCTCGTCTTTGATGTTGAAGACTTCCTCTATTCCTGCCTTATCTATAAGTGAAGTTTTGAAAGGCTCGCAGGCCGTGTTATTGTGCGTTGGAACAGATGAAAGGGTCGGCGTACCGGAGGTCTTTAATGGGGTCTTTTTTGTACTGCTGATTTGATATTGTAAAGCTCCTGTCTCGGCTGTGTCTTTAATATTCTTCTGCTTTTAAAACGCTGTCAGCTTGCAATTAATACTGCCACATCTGGGATCCCACCAAGTCATTTCACAAGGTTACTGCATATATTGTATAATATTATAGCATATATTGGCTGTGTATTGGTGTATTAATGCTGTTTTTTAAAGAAGAAAATGTATCAAACTTGCAATTCAAATGTTTCAAATACTGTGGTGTATTACCATCACATGACCTCATTTTGTTAAATTTACATTTATTTTGTAAATTTAGTATGTAGTGTCCAGTTATAATGAAAAATATTATAACATGCACTATATTAAATAGGCCATTTTTATTATTTTCTGTAAACATGTGTAAACATTAGATATTAATAATGTTTATTTTTTATTTAACCGTTGTTTAAATCATATTAAAATAATTGTATATCATTATTAATATTGAGTTAAATACTGTAAGTGTGCACAACAAGACCATTAATATACACTGATGAAATATATATATATTACTTCAATTAGATTTTTGAAAATTGGGGTTTAGAAATTGCTGTTGATGTCACTTCCAGTGCAAAGTTCAAGCATTTCATTGTGGGATTCAGTATTCATGGCAGTGCGCTATGGTTGTATACTAAAATTGCATACTAACACACAACCTACTATTAATATTGCTGCAATATATATAATAAAATTTTGTTTGTTTGTAATTGTTTTTTATTTTGTCATTTTTATTTTAAATTGCAGTAATTGTGTTGTATTTTTGTCAGTTTTTGTAAGTATATCTATATATATTTCTTATAGTTATAGTAGTACTTACTGCTTAATTTAAATAAAATGAAAATAGATGCCTTGGCAAAGTTTGAGATTTTTGTTTTTTCATTTTATTTCAGTTAACATTTATTTGAATTAACTGCAGTGTAACTGTAGTGTGCATACTTACTACATTTAACAGAAAAGCAAATACTGTGTGAAATAATGTGTCCATTTATGCAGTCCACTGAACCTGACCTTCCCTTTCCAGACACAATTGTTAACATAAATGGTTACTGGATGCCACTTGCCTGAATTGAACATGCAACATGATGGAGTCATGTGACCAGCATAATGACATCACATAAGAACAATGTAGCTGTGAAAGGAAATTTTGTATTTTCTCTCATAAAATATGTTAGGTAATATGACAACATAGATACAATCCAAATACTAATGTCTTAAATCAACTATAGGAACATTTATTCTGAACACTCACTGCAGTTTAAAACTGTCTCAAAGCATGGCATCAATTAAGCACAGACGAGAGAAATAAACGAATCCAAAAAAAGAAATGAACCGTGTCAAACATCACCTGCACGTACAGATGTCAGTGCGTTCGCAGACACTGATCATTATGAGACTGATCACACGTGCCCTCTTAATAATTTCACATTTTTTCACCCTGATTTTATCGAACAACGCCTCATTTACAATTCTGCCTCATTAAACCTCAAATTGGTGTTAATGAGCAAGTAATTAGGGAAGAGGTCCGTCTCGCACGTTTAGACAATGCCTACAGTGTGCTGTTAGCCAAACACCTGACGGACCATCTCTATGCGTATATATTTTAAGAATCATACAAATAACTGTAACATGTTTTTGTACATAAAAATCAGAGTTTTTCAGTCAAAATATCCTCATTATGTCCAGTACGGGTGGCTGTAATGTTCATTTGGGTCGTGTTTTTCCCCGTCCGCCACACAGGCCTCATTCTGAGGCTGATATCCAGTTCAGGAAGTGTATTAATGTGTTTGTGTATTTAATAGATCTTGATGGGTGCCATATGAACTGTGAATCAATAGAGCCAGGAAAGCGCTAGACAACGAGAGCGTTGAGTCTTTGACTGTGACAGACGTCTCTCAGTGAGTTTCTTCTTGATTGGCTCACACGTGGGTCGTTCTGGTAGCCAGAAGCGCTCAGCAAGTCCACACCTGTTTTTTATTGAAGTTGTATCATAACAGTGCAGGGCTGCTGTCTTAACATTTGAATCAAATTATGGAAAAGGTTTTTGTTATTTTAAATGTTATTGCAAGAATGAAAGTCATGGATGTGTTGTAGCTACTTAAATGGCTGCCTTTCTGTAAGCTGACAAACCTCTGAATCAATTTAATAATGCTGTATTTTTTATTTTTTAAAACTTACAACCACAAAGAACTGTACTGTTTTAAAGATGCAAGATGGATGTTTCTGCGTTTATCAATTTACTAGACACTAGAGACTTTGTATTTTATATTTCTTTCCTTTTTTCATACAATAACTGCATTACTAAAAATAAAACTATTTATATTTGGGCTACTGTTTAAAAGTTTGGGGCGGTCAAATTTTTAAATGAAGTCTCTTATGCTCAACAAGGCTGTATCTGTTTGATCAGAAATACAATAAAAATAATAACACTGTGGAGTATTATAAATGTGATATTATTCCTGTGATGGAAAAGATACATTTTCAACATTCTAAACTTAGTAAAAATTTGTTCTTAATGTTTTTAAGATTCAAAATGATGCATAGGAAATTATTTTTTAAAAATTCTTACTCATCCTAAAATGTTAAATGGTGGTGTAAATGTATACATACATTTTTCTATTTTATTTTATACACAGTAGTATATAATGCAAATGTTTGTTTTAAAGTATTAATGTGTTCTATATTAATTAGCGAAGTAATTTCTGTTT
>JAUMHR010000030.1:3036117-3046952 GCA_032361145.1 Enteromius fasciolatus
ATTTATGCTAAGCTATGCTAATTTTAGGACCACCAGACCCGGCGATCGGCTGAATGGATTCAAAAACGCTAAAACACACCTGTATTACTCTAGGGATGTTGGAAAATGAGCCTATTTCCAATAAAAGTGGAGTGTTCCTTTAACTTCCCTCAATAGAAAAAAAATCTAGCCCCTTAAAATACACCACTCACTCTGTTGCAGTAGAGGGCGCTCTTTGTTTTCGTAAGTTTTGAGCAGTGTTTCTTTTTCACCAGTCCTCAACAGAACCCGACTTTATGGTTTTTGCTTGCTATCACAGGAAAGCGTGACATGTTACTTTTACCAGAAATATGACTTCAGATTGGTTTGATTGGCATCTTCTCTTTGTCATAGTACATCCTTCCCACCTATGAAATGGCCATGACAATGCCAGCGAAGGAGCCTCCTCCTCCTTACATGCCAGCTTGAATTCCCCTGACTGGTTTCTTCAGTAAAAGCCAGTGCAAATACCCATCTTTGCCTTTCGATCCTGCCTTCCATTCCAACATATGGAGGGCGTTTAGGCTCCCAGCGTCCGCTCATCACATCAGCAGCTTACATATTTGCATAGACTTATCCATGACTCTTTCTTTCGCATGATTCTCATAACAGTTCATCACTGCAGATCTATTTTTGTAAAACTATAGGATAACAGTTTAAGAGGCACGGTGTTGGGGAAGAGATCATGTGGTTGTGGCAAGCTTTATTTGAATTACTTAGTGTTGTATCTGAGATTTGAAATGCCATTCTCTTTTGTGGACATCATGACTCGGGCTCTGCAATAAATTGTGCTTACGACAGCATTATATAGTTCATAGTCAATCACTAATGAAATGATTGTGAGAAGGGGCAGATAGTCTGCCATTTGAAATTTTTACCAATGAAAGCTTTTACTTTATTTGCCAGCTTGAGATCTTTATTTTTCCATGCGTTTCAGTGCAGTGTTTTTTCCTAATTGTCATGGTAGCGGAAGTATTGTGAAAATCAACATTGCCCTACAACTTGACAGGGCACTTTCATTTAGAATCACCTAAATCTGTTTTGCTAGTTTAAGAATCTGTTTAGACAATCCAGTGTGATGGTTAAAATATATATTTTTTCCATTGTGTACTTTATTAGTGGACGTAAGACTTTCATCCTTTCAAACGTGAAAGCTCAAAGCACTTTTAATCTTGTTTATATAATTAGTGTGTGCGCGTTTTCCATCCATTGAAGCATTGTACACCATCATCTTGGCAGCCGTCACGTGATCTGTTTTCCTGGTAACTACTGGGAAATGTTGGTTAACATGTAAGAGGAATCCACACATGAACAACAATGATGTAAAGTTAAAAAAGGAAAATGCTAGTGCTGTATAAATCAATGGATGCATGTTATTTTATTTTGTGGTCTGTTTCTTTTCTTGTACATGTTCTGTAATCTAATTACTTCAATAAACACTTTAAAACAACAAATCTGCCATGAGACTTTTCCCCCCCAAATGTTCGTTAGTACTTGTGCTTGATTAAATCTTTAAGATTTCTTGTGATTTGTTGTGAGACTCCCCCTTCTGTATTTGGATTGGACACAAAACTGACACGTTTCTTGTCAACCCTTTAAATGTGCAGTCTAGGATGGTGTAGGAATCATACTGGTGTCAGTTAGACCAGAGGACCGCGCACAAACTTGAGAAGAACGGAGAAACAATGAAGTCCTTCATTGGGAGTTTGGTATATTGCCTCTCTCTTCTGCTGGTCGATCTCTGTGAATCCTATGATTTGAACAATCCATCCCACATTTTAGCACAAAGTTATGCACAAAGACGAACTAATGCTCTTCCACACCGGACGCTGAACCCAGCAGGTAAGTTCCTTATCTTAAGCCACTGTCTTAGTTCTGTTGTTTCTTAGATCAATGTTAGCATTGTATCTTGAAAAGCTCAACATCACTTCAATGGAACATTTATGGTTTCATTATTTTTTTAATGCACTACAAAAATTGTTGACACTGTGCATGCTGTAACAGGAATACCAATGGAAGTTTCTGGTCCAATGCACAATGTTAGAAATTTGTCTAGTGCATTTATATTAGCAAATGTGAAATAAGATGCATACACAATGAAGCACTGGAGGGATAGTTCACCAATAAATTACAATAATCCTCTAAATGATTGATTATTTTTTATCTGTGAAATGCAAAAATATATATTTTGAAAAATGTATCTTGCCCAGACAATAAAAGTCCCTGGGTTTCGATGTTGTTGCCCTAGAGTGCTGTTAAAAAAATATTTGGTTCTGCAGAAGAAACAAATGAATAAGTATATGTTTGAAATAACGTGCAAGTCAATCACAAATGTGTGAACTATTCCTTAAAATGCATGTATGCTACAAAACATTTGTGTGATGTCTGAGTAGTGTGTATTGAAAAATGTTTTAACTTTGAGCAATTAGGACATTGCAAACAATTCCAGTTGTATTTGTTTGACTGACTTTATGTTTGGCTAATTTCCTGTTCCACTTTAACCTTCTGGTGGTCCGTAGTGTACAGGAGAAAATACTGGTTAGGTGGATCTGATCACCCTAACAAACAGAGGAGGATTTTGCCCCATCTTATCCCAGTAGCTTTTCCAGGACCCACAGCTTCTTCTCAACCCAAAGTTCATGACTGGCTCAAAGACACGCCAACCACAAAGGTGCAAAATACAAACAATAACCAGTCTCCAAATGAGGCACACATGCATCTGAGAGGTGAATGGGCACCAGTAGTATGCCGAAAGGTGAAAGATTCAGAACAAATCGTTGTGCTTGTAGGAGAATCAGGGGAAAGTACAGGCGTGTTAACGGTGGTTTCAAATCAACCCACAGATATTCCACAACAACTGTATATAGGTCCAGAAACATCCATGGTTCTTACGGAGCAATCAACAAATAACCAGCCAACCATTCCAACAGTTGCTCCTGAGAGAGGGTTTAACGAATCAAAGCCATCAATGACCATGGCAACCTCACAATCTTTGAATATCTCCCGGCCTCAGAAACCTATGCCACAATCATTGTCAACATTTGTTCATGGGCCAAATTCACAAGATGCATTAACCCAATCTATTCCAACAACTACCATGACACCTGAGACATATCCTCAAAGTACCTTTCCTGAATCCTTGCCAACATCCACCCTTACACCGGAGATGTACTCCCAGAGCACTTTATCCCCACCCTTGCTAAAATACTCCTTTTCAAGAAGGTCATATCCACAAAGAGTCCCATCCCAATCACCGTTAGAGCCATATGACCAAAGTGCCTACCTAGAATCCCAGCCAGCATCCACACTGGTACCAGAGTACAGCACTTCGCCTCAGCGTGTACCACTGTCCACTCATAGATTAAGGCCTTTTTCTCAAAAAATTTCATCCCAATCCGTGTCAACATCCAGCTTTACACATAAAGCATATCTTCAGACCGCCCCTCCACAGTTCCTACTAATGTCTACTGTGCCACAAGAATCATTACCAGAGGCATCAAACAGGATTATTACCCACAGCAGGATAGCCATCACAGGGAGGACAGGTATAATTCCATGTATACTGTACTGCTTTGTTTAACCCTCCATCTGTTCATGCTGGGGTGTCCAGTCCTGCTTCTAGAGGCACTGTGTTCTGCATAGTTAAGCCCCAACACATGCCTTGAAGCTTCTAGTAATCCTGAAGACCTTAGGGGTTTTTGTGCCACGAACTAGCCAGCATGATGGTTCCTAGGTATTTTCCAACTTTCCCTTTGGGCTGTTTTCCTGTTCACACAGTCGGTAGGAACTCTAAAGTGGCCAACAGCAACGTCTTTACACGCAGCTTTTGCAAACATCAGCAATCGGTGAATAGAGGATGCGTGATCGGAGTTGTGGGTTTCGTAATGACGGAGATGGAAAGTAAACACAATTAATGCGTCAATTAATTAACAAGTCAGCATACACTGACATGACTCATAGTTCCTCTAAAACTGTTTTATACCTTACTCTGAAGTAGGAGCTAATTTAGTTATCTCAAATTGAATACCTTAAATGAAATATCTTCCTGGTTCTTGCATTGTGAACAAGCCAAAAAGCAGGGACTTAGACAATAGTTCTAGGGTGCGAAAGTCCTTTGATTAGTTGGTTCAGGTGTGTTTAATCTCAATTGGATCTAAACTCTGCAGGACAGTGCCCCTTCAGTAGAAGGACTGGTCACACTTCACATTAAAGTAGCAGAGATCTCCAGTTTTCTTTGTTGAAAAGGTGGACAAAGCAAAATGACATTAAGGGCCCAATTATCCTGAATCATGGCTAAATCCTTCTGTGGGGTACCTTATATATCAGAAAAAGTGGATTTTCCATATTCCATTGCGTCAAACTATGTCATTTTGCTGAAATCCAATGGGATTTGTTTTAGAAGTTTTTAAAGGACTAATTTGAATAATCCTTTTGTTTGCATGCAAAGAATATGCTTTACTCACATTTATCATTCCATTGGTTCAAAACATATAACGTGTTTTTTTTTTCTAAACCTTTCATTAACTAACTCACCAGTCTTAATTATATCATGCTGACCTTGACAAAATTCTGAAGTGCTTAAACAATCTTTGCTTAACTCTCAGCAACAGATTCACAATGTAGAAGCCGCCCACTGGACCTGGTCTTCATCATTGACAGCTCACGTAGCGTGCGTCCAGGTGAGTTTGAGAAGGTCAAGATCTTCCTGGCTGACATGGTGGACACTCTTGACGTTGGGCCCGATGCCACACGTGTTGCAGTTGTGAACTATGCCAGCACGGTCAAAATTGAGTTCTTCCTGAAGAGCCATCTTACAAAGGACTCTATAAAACAAGCCATCAACCGCATCGAGCCCCTCGCCGCAGGAACCATGACTGGTATGGCCATCAAGAAAGCCATGGATGAAGCCTTCACTGAAAAGTCAGGAGCACGTCCCAAATCGAAGAACATCTCAAAGGTTGCCATCATTGTCACTGACGGACGTCCTCAAGACCAAGTCGAGGAGGTGTCGGCTGCAGCGAGAGCTTCAGGGATTGAGATTTATGCAGTTGGAGTGGACAGGGCTGACAAGCAGTCGCTGAAGCTCATGGCCAGCAACCCACTTGAGGACCATGTGTTCTACGTCGAGACATACGGTGTCATTGAGAAGCTCACCTCAAAGTTCCGGGAGACATTGTGCGGTAGGGTTAATACAAAAAAGGGGAGATGGGGCTCTATGTCTTTCCTTTTTACAAAATATACATCTCAATCCTTGAAAGTGGGTGATGAATTCATTCCTTGGAAAACATTTGGGTCTAACTACCAAATTTAAAATTGTAGTTTACTTCAGATATTAAATCCATGTATTATGATCATTTAGAATTGTAGATTTTGAGCTAATTATCTTGTTTTCCAGAAGTTTGAATCATTGGATCACGACACATTTTGAAGAAAATCTTCCTTCAGAATGTGAGTGCTGAAAAAGTCCACCGATCATTCAAAGAAGCATTCTTCTACATTTGGCTCTTTTGAATGCTTTGAATCATCTAATGTGTGTGCTTTGCATCCTATTTTTTGGAATGAAGGTCTTGGAACGGAATGCTCTTGTTACTTAATATTGTCAATGTCTTTTCACACAGTTGTTGTAAGACTAGTGTACTTCAAGTATGTTTTTCATAGAAACCTCTGATAATTGAGAGCTATGAATATTTGACTGTTTGTGGATAATTCAAATTGTTTGTCTTTTTCAGGGCAAGAGTCGATCTTTTGGACATTAAAATTGCTCAAGTGCTGTGCTAGAAAAGTGCTTGCTAGTTACGCCTTCAGAGTTTCCAAACAATTTGCTTAGTGCAGCTGTCAGCTATTATCATAACATACTGATTTAATGCTAAATGCTATGCAAACTAAGGGCATATCATTTGAGTAATATTATCATAGAAGACACAGTGAAAGTCCCATAAAGTTTCCGGTGTGTCTTTAAGGTACTTGTTACATTAGACGTGTAGAAATCCAGTTGCTTCCCCATAAACTTACTCTTGCTAGAGTGGCCTCCTCACTCCAGCTGAGTAATGAAAGCTTGTTCCAGGTATGGACGCCTGTGCAATGGGACATGACTGTGAGCACATATGTGTCAGCAGTGGCTCCTCCTTTTACTGCAAGTGCCGGAAGGGCTATATTTTGAACGAGGACCAGAAAACATGTTCCCTAAAACGTAAGAGCCAGCAGATTATGCTAACTGCTTAACTTTAAATTGTGAAGACATACTTAGTACGAAGATGTATGATATTCTCTAACAATGACTAATTTAAGCTTAATAATCTTATTTAACTAACCTATTTAACTAGCAATTGCTTGCCAGCTTTTTGTTCTGATTGTATTACTTGATATCGTATGATATCATTGATTTTATTGTGTGTGCTAAGTTACAGGTTACATGAAGATGTAAATTCTGTTCCAAACATAGTGACCTGTTTGTCTACGGCCTAAATGGGCAACTTTCTAACCATCCGGCAAACTCAAAAAGCGAGGCAGTAAGCATATAAACTAGCACGCAAAGCTTCATGTGAATACAAACACATGTATAGATTTCTATTTAATTAGTTGATCGTATAAATGCACTGCTTCATTAGATTTTGGCCGGAATTATGTTTTTAAAGGCAACATAATCTTGTAGCTGATGTTATGGAACAGCCTTTGAGCTTTCAGATACATCGTTTCAAGGCAGCTCACTTGGGTTTTGGAACAGAGCAGTAATTTAGCTAAATGTGTGCAATGCAATGATTTTTTTGTCCTACAATCCAGCACAGTAACAGCTGAATTCTGGACTTCTAGCCACTGATTCAACCCAAATCACTGTTGAATTACTGTGGACTTTCTTGTTCTGTACTGTTTCATTGTCAAAACAGTATAGCAGTAACATCGGTGTCAGTTTTGCTGTTTGTCTGAGACAGATGATAAACAATAGCTACATTTTTATAGGGAGAGTTGCTCATTTTGGGGCAAATGGAGCAGTTGACATATTGGATATGTGTTGGAAATTAAAATGTCAGGAAATATTAAAGAAACGTTTAAAAGTACAGTTACTCCACCCCAAAATGAAAATGTTATAATTTAACCACTTTACCCCCCGTGCATTGTTCATCTTCAGAACACAGTTTAAGATATTTTGGATGAAAACGGGGAGGCTTGTGACTGTCCCATTGATTGCAAATTAATGATAAATGTCAAAGTCCAGAAAAGTATGAAAGAGTATGTCAGCATACTCTGCCATCAGTGGTTCAACCGTAACGGTATTTTCTGTGGGACAGTCACAAACCTTCCGGTTTTCATCAACAAACAAAGCTTTAATGGGTTTGGAACGACATGGGGGTAAGTGATTAATGACAGCATTTTCATTTCAAGGTGAAGTAACCCTTTAACATAATAAATATAAGTGTATTTTGAGATTTCTGTTCTTGCTAAAACTTGTTTGAAACATTAATATGTATTAAGTTCGCAGGAATAAGATTTGCAGTACAGAGTTTAAGGTTTAAATTGTTCTAATCATTTCCAAAAATGTAATTGATAAGTCAGTGTAGTATCCAATTAGTTTATTGCATTAAATCATATAATAAGCGTGGTCATAATGACATTTACCACTGTTTTACACCACATTTACAAATTCCCCCGAAGCCTACAATGGAATATTCCTTATGTTTTATTGGTTTGTTTTTGGGGAGACTTTCTTGTACAGTATTGCCAGTGTTACTGTAGATGTCCTATGGCTTGTTCCAGATATGGATGCCTGTGAAATTGGACACAGCTGTCAACACTTTTGTGTGAGCACTGGCAACTCATATCACTGCAAATGCCGCTCAGGCTTTGTCTTGAACGACGACATGAAAACGTGCTCCATTAAAGGCGCTGGCGCTTACGGGCATGGTGACAGTGTACACAAGGGTCACCGACACAAAAAGAATGATGCCAACCGAAATGGTGAAGGTAGTGCTAGTGAGTTTGAGATCAGAAATGACTATGATTTCGTTCATACCATTTTGTGATCTAAAAACATCAAATTTAATTCCAACAAAGTTGGACCTAGTTTGTGATCACATTGTTATTAATATTATTTGAAAGTATTTTTAACTTTGCAACAAGTCCCAGTTTGTATTCTGAAATCTCCTACCTTTTGGTCGGCACTATGGCTTATTTCAGATGTGAATCATATTTTAGAAGACAGCACAATCTTGTAGCTGATGCTTTGAAACAGCCTTTGCACTTTAAGATGGATCGTTTCAAGGCAGCTCGCTCAGTTTTTGAACACTGCAGTAATTTAGCTAAATGTGTGCAATGCAATGATTTTTGTTCTGCAACCCAGCACATAACAGCTGAATTCTGGACTTCTAGCCACCGATTCAACCCATTCATTGGGATGGGAACAAGATTATTTACAAAGCAGAGCTCAAACTTTTTATTTTTCCAATTTCTTGCAAAAATCCCATTGTTGTGTCAGTGTTAATATCGAATTGGTTTATTGCTTTGATTCAGTTAATAAGTTTGGCTATATTGACATTTTCCGCTACACAGCATTTACCAAACCCCTACAATGGAAAATTTCTGATGTTTGCTTGTTTGTTTTTGAGAAGACTTTCTTGTACAGTATTGCCAGTGTTACTGTAGATGTCCTATGGCTTGTTCCAGATATGGATGCCTGTGAAATTGGACACAGCTGTCAACACTTTTGTGTGAGCACTGGCAACTCATATCACTGCAAATGCCGCTCAGGCTTTGTCTTGAACGACGACATGAAAACGTGCTCCATTAAAGGCGCTGGCGCTTACGGACATGGTGACAGTGTACACAAAGGTGACCAAAACAAAAAGAATGATGGCTACCGAAATGGTGAAGGTAGTGCTAGTGAGTTTGAGATCAGAAATGACTATGATTTTGTTCATACCATTTTGTGATCTAAAAACATTAGACCCGGCTTGCGATCAGATTGCTGTTAATATTACTCTAATTTTGCAATGGCTATTCTGAAATCCTCCACCTTTTGGTCAGCACTATGGCTTATTTCAGGTGTGGATTCCTGTGCTTTGGGCCACGACTGCCAACACGCATGCATCTCCAACGGTTCCTCCTATTACTGCTCGTGTCCTCCTGGCTTTGTCTTGATGCAGGACAAGAAATCATGTTTCAAAGCCAGTGACGCTGATGGAGATGGTAGTGCCAGTGAGTTTTCTGCTTTAGACCTTCATAAATGGTATTGCCATCATACCACGTTATGATAGGTTTTTGTAGCAAGCTAAGAATTATGTTTGCCTTGTGGAGAATTTTACATAACGGTGAAGAGTTAGAGCTACAAAATAATTTAGCTGCATTTTCCTATATGTGTTGCTGAGATTTGTTAGCTTCAGGGTTGTAGAGTTTTAACTTATTTCAGGTCTGGACTACTGTGCGCTGGGTCATGAATGCGAACACATCTGTGTCAACGATGATGCTTCCTATCACTGTGAGTGCCGCCAGGGTTTTGTGTTGCAAGAAGACAAGAAAACATGTTCCAAAAAACGTAAGAGTTTATAGAATTGCTATTCAAACATGTTTTCTGTAACCATTCACTTCATGTGGTGTGGGCAGGAATCATACCTTATGGGTACAAATTTCAACAATCCCATAGACATTGATGCTGGACATAATGAATCCAATAACCACTGAATATTAGAGAGAGTAAAAAAAATCACCACCAAAAATGATGTTATGTTAGGTGATGGGCAATGCCTAAGCAGAAAGTAATCTTTTATTAACATTTATTTAAATGTTTTAGAATGTTTGAAAAATATTAAAATAATTATGTTGATGTATTCCAAAGCTGATTATTCAGCAGCCATTACTTCAGTCAATAATCCATTCAAATAAACAGTAGTCGCTAGGGAATCTTCATCTGTCAGCGTCTTGTAATTTCTGACATGTTGAGTCAGTAAAACACAGATTCAACATCGATGTAAACTCATAATATGTAACGCTCTCACAAAGTTGTGAGGAATTCAGAAAAGAACAACACTGCATGAACTGTGTTGAAAAGTGTTACATATTTGCTAAGAAACTTTCACTTTGTGCTTGGTGGGGGGTAGATAATTTGATTTATAAATACCCATAACTCAAATCACCCTTTGTGAGGTATTTCTGTGATGTTTGTTGTTTGATTGTGATGTGAAGAGGTGAAAGTGGAGATCGTTCAGGACCCATGCATGTGTGAGGCCAGACTGGCTTTCCAGAGGCTGACACAAACCTCCCTACAGGACCTCAACACCAAACATATCCTTTCGAAACAACATCCGTTAATAAATTATGCTTGAAGTACACCAGGGCCTTTAGTGGAATAACTAGTTATGTGTTAATTCTAACATAATTTGCTGAGCTTTATTACTTTTCTATTTGTTTCTGGAAACGGTGTATTTCAAACCTTTTAACCTTAACAGTCATTATACTTGCTGCTGTCACAAGAAAGGTTGAGCAAATAGAAAACATGCTGGGACGCATGTAACGGAGCGGTTATTGGTAAGCATTAATACTCTGACATGTCTTAGGATGAAGAAACGTTTTACGTTTAATTTTCTACTTCTGTTCATCAGGATCAACATGTTTCAGGGAGTACTGGAGCACTAGACAACAAGACTGCTTCTTTCTCGTCACTGAAGCTTCAACACGGGCCACAGCGATCACATGAATGGCTTTAAAACTGGATCACAGTGGCTGGTGTTTAGATGATGTTTCTTAAACCACGTTCACATAAAAAAGCATATTAACTTTAGTCAAATAGTAATTAATATTAATAAGACTATATATCATGAATGAAGTGC
>JAUMHR010000030.1:3056274-3082524 GCA_032361145.1 Enteromius fasciolatus
CAATAACACAGCTTTGTTTTTGTTTTGCTTATTTGTTCCCTTTAAAACAAAAGCAAAAAAAACATATTTTTACATTTATTTCTTCCTAATCTTGCCCAAAGCATCACTAAATATCAGTGTAAACGTATGTCCATGGGAAATCATTGCTGATTCCTTTCATTTCATGACTGCAAACCATTTAAACTCCTCCTGGGCCTGAGGCACATTCAAACATGGGTGCATATATGCAATCGCATTGGCTACACTGTGTATTAATGCAAAACCAAATGCATTTCCAAATATACATCTTATTCTATCAGTATTACTGAATCAAAGTTGCAAATAATTTCTCACCTGCACCATAATGGCCATTCTCAGCGAGTCTTTAGCAATGTTTTCTTTGCATTTCTTGCAAGAGGCACGTCCGCTTTTCGCGTATTCGGCTTTGTAGAGTTTGTCATCCTGTGAACCAGCCATTCTTCGTATATTATAGTGAAAAGCAGAACTTTGGAGTTTAATTGTGGATAGAAAGGCCAACAATTACAATGCAATGACTAACAGCACTCAGCCCGCGTGCAGAAGCACCCGCGCAGAATACCAGCCCAAACTAATCGAGTCCACATTCTTCTAGAATTGAGAACATGCGCAGACAGGGTTAATCGAACTCAGAGCCACGTTTCTTCGCCACTGACTGGTGAATAGTATTTGAAAGTGTAACAGCGTTCAAGCGGGTAGTTTTATAATCTTAAACAACACAACATTTTTACGTCCACATTGGTAAGAAAGATAAGCAGTATGATTTTAATTATGATCACTTCTAAACTTAATAACGCGGTAACATCAACTGGTAAGGGGGGGGGGGGGGCTAGCTGTTCTAGCTGACAGAAAATAACAGACAAAAGGCAGATACATTATTTATTTTGATTCATACATTTTAATATATGCAAATTGTTTCATTACATAAATCCAAGTACTAGAAGAAAGAAAGAATATCATGGCGTTATTAATAAGGTAGGCTACAATACAGTGGAATATAAAACAATTGCTACAAAAGACAGAAAATCAGTTGTGTGACATTTTCTGTTTTAATTTTTAATTGTGGGTATGACATTTTTTGTTTAACATCAAAGTATCAATACCATGATTATTAAACATTAATAATTATATAATTAAGTCTATTTTGGTAGATAAAAGTGGTAGATATTTTGGTAGATAAAACAGTACTTACTATAGTTCAGTCCAAAGGCAACAAAAATGGCTGTTACACATGTGTCTTTACATTTTAAATGGCACTAAAATGTATATTAACAGATAAACGAAAACCAGAATCAACCTTTTGTTATTCAGAAAAAGTTAAGATTATTATTATACTATATTATAAAACTATATTTTACCCTTAAAATAAATATTATATACATAAAATATATATTTTTTCTGAATCTTCTTTATTAATCCTATGAGATACAAAATAATTTTAGAGATCATAGAACTCACAAAAAAAGTAGCAGTTTGAGCACAGCTATGTTACATATGAGGTATTTTCATGCTGTCATGGCATGGATGAGGACAATTTCTTGTAAACTGTATTTTTCACATGATTATCTGAGCATATCTAAATTGGCTATAGTAAAGTAAAATATAAATATGTAAATTGTCAAAGCATATAGTGTGTCAAGAATTTTACTAAATGTGTGGCCCAAGTGAAGTTTATGAAAGTATACAGTATTTATGAAATCGATAAAAAAAAAAAAAGTTATTATTCTACTTGTGTTTTACACATTTTATAAGATATTTGAGGTATCCTTTTAAAGTTGAAGGCAGTGTTTCAACTGAGTGCCCATGAAGTTATGGTAAATACTGGTTTGATGTTACATATCATAATTTGAAGTTGTTAGAGTTGTTGTTTGGCAGAGTGAAACCTCCATTGGTACCTCTCTGTTTCTCTCTGTGAATGGCCTGTACAAGGCCAAAGACAACAGCGGCGAGAGTGGTCCTCCCACTCCGTCCGTTCTTTCCTCTGTCTGTAATCCCGTTGCTTGACAGTTGACGCCTTTTGTTGCTGATGAAGTACGTTCGAACATGTCCCTTTCTCTCACTGACACCCTTTATGTATATCTCACCACG
Organism: Enteromius fasciolatus; assembly: GCA_032361145.1. Classification (NCBI taxonomy): domain Eukaryota; kingdom Metazoa; phylum Chordata; class Actinopteri; order Cypriniformes; family Cyprinidae; genus Enteromius; species Enteromius fasciolatus. The sequence goes on from JAUMHR010000030.1 coordinate 3,058,378, forward strand.
CAGCTCTAGCACAAAGCCCCAGTCCGCTAGAATATTACGTGTGGCCTCAGGTACCTGAATTTTTCCACTGACTCCAGTACTGTCCATTCGACTTGCCAAATTCACCGTCATGCCCCAGATATCATACTGGGGTTTGGTGGCACCGATGACTCCAGCAACGACAGGGCCATGGGCAATTCCTAAAGGGGGGACATTGAAGTTACTCATATACACTTATTGTTACTGGTATGATTTTCAGGTGACTGTATAGACTTCCTAATCTAGAGTAGTTGACATATTTAAGGAGATGGGAAAAAAATATATATTTTAGATCTTTTGAAGGCATTCAGCTCTATAGCAATAGACCTAAATTGAAGTTTGTATTTGCTAAAGATCTTGCTATATGTCATGTGAAACAAAACAATGCTATAAGAAAATAAGTACAGTCTGCTGAATCTGTCGTACATCCCATATTTTGTGAAAATGTTTTGTGACTAAAGTTGAGAACTTAAAATCAATTCCAGAATCGGATACTTGTTGTAAAGTTTTAATTTAAATTCCAATTCCTCCTATCAATTCCTGTGAGGGCATCTTTTATTTTCAGCTGGCAAAAAGTGGCTGTTAAAAATGTATTTGTCTTTGTATCATTCATTCAAGAGATTCATTTAAAAACACTGATTCATCCATTAATGAAATTAGTTCATCTTGAGAGTCACTAATACATTTCATTAGATTTTTTGCTTAGTCTAATATTTTTTCATCAGAATCGCATCACATTAAATATGGCATTACTCTGACTGAGGCCTATTCATCGACCCATTACCAACACGGAGCTGGAAATTTTCTGAAGAATGTTTTTTGTTGATCTCTTTCAGGGTCTCTTGCATAGCCAGAGCGAATAGAACCAACTCACTGAGATGATGCCAGTTATTTACAACACGAGACTGTCAGGATAAAACATAGAACAATTATGGTTCATAGACAGCTAATGGGATATTCTAAATGTATATAAACAATGAAGTAGACTTAAGTTTTTGTTTGTTTCTTTGTTTTTACATGGTTTACCTGTTTATCAGGTGATAGACCGGATGCTGCCATGTAGCAACTACCAATCGTTTTGATTTTCTCAATGTCCAAAAAATATGTCTCCTCCAAAAGCTTTTTAAAAAACAAAACAAAAACAATGATGGCTTTATAAGAGAAAAACTACAGCAAAAAATACAACCTTTCATCAAAGTCCTACCTCATCAAAGTCTGCAATGATCTCATTGAGCAGTCTGAGACACTCAACTCCCTCGTGATTGATCTCCTTCTGCTCATAGTATTCATTAAAGCCAGCGATGGAGGCAAACATTACCCCCACTTCATCATAGGACTGAGAATACAGCTCCTGGACAGAGACAACATTAATCTAGGCCTTTATTTGGTCTTTAGTTAGTAGTGGTGCATCATTACTACCATAACCTAAAGGTTGAGGGATCTGAATGATACCTTAAACTGTGTTAAGGCACAATATTTCTCATCTAAGCTATCAGAATTTTTCTCTTCACCTGGCGAATTATAAGACCACCCAGCACCATGGAAGCAATTTTTACAAAGGCTCGCATTTTCACTCATAATTAACATCATCACTGATAGTGGCTTACATATCATTCTGATGTACCTGATCATTTCTGTTTCTTTCTAGGAAGTGACGAGCGACGTGTGCAGGCAGGATGTTATGCAGCAGACACTCATTGTGTTCCCTCAGATCTCTCATCTCCTGCACTTCCTGCTGAGCTTGCAATCGCCACAGGAAGTCTAGCCGCGTTGTTGCTTCCCACTGAATCAGGGACAAAGCAAGACCCACAGAATAAGGATGTATATTCTATTTTATTCCTACTTTTTCCTATTCCTTGTCAGTTATATGCTATGGAGAATACAATGCTTCAAGGCAATGTGTTATCAAAACAGAACACTCATACCCGTCGACCATTGTAGAACACAGCTATGACAAACATTGCCATCAACAGAATTGAGACTCCCTTTCTTCTGAGGTATTGAGACCTTAAAATGCAAATGATATTTAAACATTTGAACATATTTTAAAGGCATTTCTAAAGAGAGTATGTTAGACACTCACCTGCCTGACTGTTCCATGGACACTTCAATGAAGTAAGTATAGATCACCACTATCAACAACAGTATAGCCAACTTTAAGAGAGAGCTCAGCCTCAGGAACACAGCACAGGTCAGCATAGAAACCACCCCACTTAGAACGAAGAACTGTATGCATAGACATACCAGACATGAAATACAACAATAGATAGTTGGAGTCTTTGCAACAGACCTGTTAAGACAAACGTCACACCTCTGGATACATGCAGGCAGTAAGTGGCTTCTGCGTATTCTGATATTCCTCTGTTTCACTGGTGCTTATTTCTCTTGACTCAGTAGAGTTACACCATATCTGAATAATCACAAGATGAAGAATTACAATGAATACCAAAAGGTTCCTGAATCGGCAATCTTGCAGTTAACTGGTCCTGTATTTTATCCACCATACCACAACACACCACACAAATGTTTGGATATGCATGCTATAGAGGCAAACCGATGACACTGGTAGATCAAAAAACTATTTTATGGCCTCAGTGTTCCAAAAAATATCTCAAAAAAAGTCTCACCATGTCAAGCAGAGCTATGCCAAAGTTGATGGCTATAGCTGTGACAGTGAGAAGGGTCCTCATACTGTTGTTTTCATGGATCCAGCAGCAGAACTGCTGAAGGAGGCTGGGAGAATGTTTAAACTCTTCAGCCAACACCATCATAAGCAATAAGAGATATCCCAGCAAGAACAGACAGAACTGCAGTGCTGTCCAGTAATACGACCTGTTGGTAAGAAACGAAGAAAAAGGGAACAGAGAGGACGTTTATCATTTCAAAGGTCAATGGTTTGTAAAAGTTACAGGAATACAATCTTTTTCAGGTGCTGAACATCAATTGGCCAGACTCTTTACCTGGGTACAGGAATGAGGGCTTGGACAGCCATGAGAAGAAGAAACATGATGAAGGAGCATACCAGATTGGTCTTAAACATCTCATCCCTTACCTGAGAGAACTGAACCATAAAGCAAAAATATATGAAGTCAGAAACTATGTTTTGATCCATTGAGTTGCTAAACAATTTACAAGATCTGATAGCCTACCCAAAACAAAGTTTTAGTAAAGAACAGTGTTAGGAAATGTAATGCATTACAACACTTGCATTACTTTGTTAATTGCATTACTTAGTTACTTCTCATGGAACGTATTGTAATGTGTTAATCTGGGCTGGGCTTGGTCGTATGTTTTTAATATAAAACTTTTTTGGCAAATGCAAAAGCCCTTTCACACCAACAGTGAAATAAATAAGCCTCAGGCTGAAGAAAATTTAAATTTCGAAAATTTACTTACTTCAGGTTTGTATCATATTCTGAGTTTGCATTTCCCTGTTTTTATGCAAGTGAGATGAGTAAATGCATGCTGACATTTAGTCTATAACTACAGTAAGTGGCATCAGTCTCAAGACCAAAACCATATTATTATGGTCTTTGATCTTGTCAAGGACTTGGGAGCATGTGGAATCGGTCTGGACTTCTTTACTCTTTTAGTCTTAGTCTTGACTCTGACCTGAATTAGTTGGTCTCGACTGCAACACTGATCCAAACAGTAAAAATATCAAGTACAACCTACTTTAAGTGGTAAGTTAAGTTTGACATTTAATCTCTAATCAACTATTTTCTTCATTGTGCCCCTTATACCTTCTCCTCAATGTGTGTATCCTTAAACACCAATGTGGCTGAAGTGATGTGCTCCTGACGCATGCGCTCACTGCTGCGAAGATCTATAGCATGCTCGATCCGTTTGTTGATCTCCTTGGATGTAGATCTGCACACTGAGGATGTAGGAAGTTGCGTGTAAGACCCATGGGAAAAGGACGCCAGTATCTGTAAGGTTAAAGATCAGCAGATAAGTATTTATACCCATTATACAAAAATTGTAAATCATCCATGTTTATCTTTCTCGACAAAGAGCCAGATATCAAATTAATGAAGTTGCTACTGTAAATAACCTCTTTGTTCCAGGGGCGGTGGTTTTGCTGAGATTTTAGATGTTCTGCTTCCATTTCATCTAGATCCTCCTCCTTGTGGCAGATAAGAAAAGTGTCAATCTTGTGTTTTCGTAGGAACTCATTGCGTTCATATCCACGCCCATCCTCCGTTTGGTAGCTTCCATCCAGGCAGTCCAAGGTTGCACGTGAAATGTGGATGCGTCTGTTGACAATGTAGACAATTAAAAGAGTTACACATAACTGCATAATTAGTTTGTAAAAGCCAATTCAAATAGTTCAAGCATTAGCAATTAATTTGTTTAAAGTATCAGAGCAACATTTGACGCAATGTAACATTGGGATGTGTTAATATGCTACTTCTGGTAAATCTTGTTTATGGAGTTTTGGTTACTCACCCAGGGATCCCCCCTGCTTCAAGCATGTTGGCAATGCCTACATCCCAAGACCACACATCAAACTGCCATTTTTGTAGACCCAGAACCCCACAAAGAACAGAGCCAGAGTGGATCCCAATTCGCATATCCACGTCAAAGTTCTGCTGTTTCCTTAAAGATCTAATAATATACAGAAAATGATTCTTGATAACTTACTGTACAAATAAGTTCAGAAGGATAATGAACACCAGCTGTTCATGACATGCACTCCTATCTTCTAAAGCACACAATATTTGTATGTTAATATCCTGAACTCTTGTGGTTATACAGGGAATTCAGGAATGGGACTGTACCGAATGGTGCTGATCATAGCTAGTCCCATCTCCACACAGCAGCGGGCATGAGCTCGCTGAGGCTCTGGTACCCCAGATACACAGTAGTAACAGTCCCCTAAGATTTTTATTCTCAAGCAGTCATATTCCTAAAAATACAAAAATCAGAATCAGAGTTTTAAAATGTACTGTGGTGTTTGTCAATGATGACCAAGCTCTATTGCAATAAAAAAAAAACAAAGAAACAAACTGAAAGCTTACGTCAGCTAGACGGTCAAAACTTCCAAATAGCTCATTGAGTAAGCGAACTAACTCCTGAGCAGACATGTTCATGGATAACAGTGTGAAACCCTTTATATCAGCAAAAAGAATACTGGGAAGGAAAGATAATGAATGTAGAAATGATGAGAAATAACAGTAAGAAATAATTAATATTTTTCATTACAAGCAAAACTGCTAACAATATTCAGTGTAAACGCTTACTATTTTTAACAGTTTTCTGATGTAAACCTAACAGTCATGAATTGCATCTTTCCATGAGTACCAATATTGCACATTTCAAGTGACATTAAGGTTTTGCCACTTTTGTCAGCAAACCTTGCCAGGTTTTGTCAGAAAATACCATCACTTAAACATTCCTTGTTAGAAGCTATGAGATACCTGACATCTTTGTACTGGTGGATATATATTTTGTGAAATTGTTGTGGATCAAGATCATCGTCCATAGATGTCATATCGGCAATCATCTCCAAGGCAACAAAGCGGGGCAAGATCGACAGCACCAAACGCTCCTGAGGAGGACACAAAGTTGACCTCGGGTATTTTCATTGAAAGTTTATTCAAACGAGATACTGTTTGTATTAACACTAATTTGTTAAAGGATACTGGAATCTCAGCACAACATGTAGACTTCAAGTCCTTTTACCTGTCTCTGGTTTTCTGTTTCTAGTTTCATGCGGCCTTCAATGCAGCGCCGTGTCTCAAGAAAAGCTTGTCTTTGGGACCGGTCAGTCAGGTAATGAATGAACAGACCTGCCACATTCATGCTTGTGTATAGTAAAGCCTTGGCAAGAATCTAAAGTAAAACCAAGGGACCAATGAGAACCAATCTCTTACAAAAGAAGAGGTAAAGGAAATAGATGTGACTGAGAAAACTCTAGACTGCCAGATAATTTGCTTGATAAGCCAAGGAACTTCTATCACTATATAATTGATCATGGACCAATCCATATATCTATCATCCATCCAACAATGCATCGCTACCTTTCTTAGCAGTCCCACTTCGCTGATGTGACGTATTGTCTCTGCGGTGAGGTGAAGTATGGAGGTGAGTGTGCCAGCTCCGATAGCCCAGAGCAGTGGCAATGGCAATAGAGTGTATGTGGCAAACAGGGTGAAAAGTACATACCAGGACTGGTCTCTTTCCAACCCGTATGCCAGCCCACCCAACACCTGAGTAGTCTGTGACAGCCAGCTCGCCATACCAGCGTAATGCAACCATCTTGGGGAGTGTGAGCGTTTACAGGTGAGTACCAAAACACACAGGGAAATTGCACAAGCCATGAAAAACCCTGTAAACCAGCCTAGCAGTATGTCTGAACCGGTCGGCACCAGGGCCATGTAGAGAAAAAGCAAGTGCAGTTTGGCAGCTGCATCAATAATGTTTGTGACAACTAATGAGGTTCTTCTAGTATGGGAGGAATGGCGCTGGTAGAGTTTCTCAAGGTCTTTGGATTTGAAGATGTGTCTCAGTGTTGGCACATACACCCCGTGGATGATGTGGCCCCAGTGCAAAAAAAAATCAGCATCACTGACATAGTCCGCAGACGTTTGAGTACTGGATGAATTGCTACGTTCCCCGAAAAAGGAGGGATGAACTCTGGCAACCGAGGAACGCCGTTTAGTCATACCCCGGGATGCTTTATTGCGTATCTGTCGGTTGATTTCCTCGATATAGGCATCAGTAACGTGAATTTTCCGGGCTGGTTCGACCCCAAACTGCCGTCTCAGCCCCCGTTGGCTGATGATGTGTTTCACAGCGTTTTGCCACAGCAGTTGTTTGCGTCGTAGGCCAGGCGACAGTGGAGAGGGTATACAAGAGGGTGGAGGCATCTTGTGGATGTCAGTCGTGTCACTGAATGTTACCATGGCATATACAAGTCTATCTTGCCACCATTATCCATGAGTTAAGGGTTCACTGAATGTCCCTTCAGAGTTTAGGAGGCCTATTAAGGGTAAAAAGAGAAAAAAGGGAATTACGGTACATTATATGTATTTTTAATGAAGCCGAATGCACACTGTTTCAGCTTTTAAAATATAAAGTAAAAACATTTAAATTAGTGTTAAATAACATTTTATCCCATTGTTGACACCATCAGACTGTTAAACTTGGCCTGTGATGTCACCATGTGCTCTAAAAGAGGATGCCAGATTTAGCACTGAGCTACATAATACTGTTATCTGCTATAAACAATCTCTTTTCAACATACACAAACAATCCCACCCACACCTGTGATCCCAACTTGAACACCTGTGAAACCAGCTCTTCCTCATAGAAATCATAGATCAGTTTACAGATTGTATAAAGCTGAAAACTAGTAAATATTAGTAAATATTGTGCTAACTTTAAAAAAAAAAAACTAGATAATAGATGTGGATAAACAAAATCATATTTGATTTTTGAAAGCTTTTCCTTTAAAGGAATTGTCTGGAAAATATATTGTACTAATTAGAAAAACATCAGCAGTATATAGAAATATACCTTAAAAAGATTTTGCTTACCTGTTAGATAATAACTTTTCCAATGCTTCTTTGTACATTTTGCTGCTCTTTGAGAAATCCACTTGTTTAGCTCCATCAAAGAGTTTTTTCATTGATTCTCTTCATCCTACATGTTGTTATAATTATTTACAGAATGCAGCAAAAGAAAGTCATGGGCAAAATACCTACACAATCTATATTCCAACTTGAAGGCAATGAAGGAGAGAGGAGAGAAGAACATGTTTTTCTGATTCATTGAGCTGACAAGTGATCAACAGATTGCCACGCCGAAAGCGAGACGGAAGCTAAAGTTGCACAAATAGGATTACTTACTCAGCACTCATGCCCTGGCTACTCAAAGCATCCATCACTGATGTCACATGATGCACAGTAGAGAAGACCTGATCTAACAAGAGCCTTTCAGGGTCAGAGGTCAGTACCTTATCAACACTTCTAGGAGATTTCAGGCAATGGCGCTCTCGTGATATTTTATATGTTATCATAAGAGGTAAACAATGTAAATAAGTAATCATTTGTATGCAGAGAATACAAGATAAGTGAAGATAAGATGGAAATCCATGTAATGGCACATACAACTTAGACAGTGTATTTTTCTTTAAAAGAATAGAGAGATTAAATATTATCGGCTGGGCATAAGAGTAAACAATACCAAAAGAAAGTATCTGATTGGCTGAACTGAGCTAGGCAGGTCAGTAGGATCAGGTAATGTTGGCTATAAGCTGGATAAAGTACTTGAGATAGAATTTACTAATTGTGCACAATGCACAAGACCTCCGACACTGACCTGATGAGAGGCAAGTCTTGGGATCTCACAAGATACAATCAGAAAATAGCAAATAATGCAAACTAAAAGTGTATGTAGACATGCTTATATACACATATTTAATGAGATGCATTGAATAAAACGATATTATCATGTTGACTATCCAAAATAACTCTATTTGGTAATACCACTGTACTCTTTTTAAGAAGTTTGTCCATAAACATAGTTCTAAATCTTTCCTAAATTAATGCACATTTTAAATGCTAAGTTGCCTATATGTAAAACTCGGGGAAACACTAACATTCCAGGAACGCATGTGGTCATTATGGATGACATAACATGTAGGCTTTCTACTGTCATAGTTAATGCAGTTATAGTATATTTTTCTATGAAAATACTACATCACATTAGTGAAAATGAAAAATAAAAAAAGACGAGTGCTTTTCATGGGAGCTTCATTATTGAGAGAGGATGAGATTTTGCCATGGACTGTGGTCTATGGTGGGCTCTGAGGGACTTAATCAGCATTAGCAATGGTAGCTTGGCTCTAATGGGATTCCCAGAGCTCACTAATCAGTTAATACACACATGATTCAATCCAGTCCTCTTTAAACAGCAGCAGATCTATCCTGAGCCCTACGTGCAGCCAGGCACCCAGCTTCAGGCTTCAAAACTGCTATTTCTGATCCTGGCCAAAGCCCATGTGTGCTAAACTTAGAAGTTACTTTTCTTGCGCACAAGGAGGTCAAACCACAAGAGTTTTGGCAAACTTGCCAAATGAATTATGCAAGATGCAGGCTAGCTATGCACCTAATCATTGCTAGTAGAAGTTTAATCGATTGAAAACAGCTTCATTTATGGAAGCAGGATGCATTTTATGCGACTGGGATTTTTTTCAAAGAATCATCATAAGAGATGAATTATTAAACAGTAGTAAATCAATTCCATCCATGAATGTAAACTGAGAAGATGATATGTAAACAGGACAGGGATGGGATTCACAGATTTTTATCTTGGTTTAACATTATATCATGGTCATTATACATCTTATAATATATGAACTGACTTCATGATTCTTGGACATGCTATGAGAATATACAGTAGAAAGAAGATAATATAGGCCTACTCAAGTAGCAGAGAGGTTAAACTGGGTGAGGAGGACTTAAGGTGAACTAGAGTATTAGCTCTGCTAAAAACATCTGAAAAGAATAGAGCTTCTGGCCTATGTAAACACTAAATTATTTAAAAAATTGGTGTATCCTAGTTAGTTTAGGTGAATTGGTGTGTTATTTATGGTATGATATTTTTTGGGGGTTGACTTCAATTTAACCAAAGCATTTACAATTATCACACAACTGAAACAGATATATAAATTGTATTGATTTACTTTAGAATCAATTGATTAAGGAAAGACATCACGCGCACATTTTCTACAATCAAACCCGGATACAACGTGCTGCCATCATGTGGTTGTATCAGCTGTGCTTTACAATGCATCACTACTCACATAACTGCTTGGCATCAATTCGGAGAGTGTCTTTATCAGCATATCTTCATAAAGCTTTATTGGAATTTAAAGTTTATTGCCACTTTGCCAAAAGTCTGATTTCAATAAAACATCAACTAATATTTAAAGATGTTTTAGTATTGAGGCTAGAGACAAGTCCCTATCAATATCTGGTCACCGTGATTTTGCCAAGTAAGACATTATCCTAGATCAACATTACTGTCCAAAATATAGACTTATTCGCAATCCCTTCCTCTAAACCAAACCCTATAACCAAAATGTATGCCTAAAATCAATGGGAAATAATAGCTGATTAATAAGGGTGTAGAACCTTAATCGTAAGCCTAAAACAGATATTTCCTGAAAAAATCATCCTTCAAATCTGATTGGAATGTTGTTTTTGTACTTGGTGAAATCAAGCTCACCAACCACTGCTGTTGTAATTTTAGCTGCATCTGAATTAGATCATACCACTGATATTGCCCGAGAAGTAAGTTAAATAGACTTGCGAACCTGCTCCAAATTTTTTATCCAAATCAAATTATTCAAACTCCACACTCTAGCGCCAACCTGGATAATGCTGATCAATCATTTGATTTAGATTTAAACTCAGCGTGTAGGCGAATTATGATCCCATTCGTATTACGGTGCAAGTTCACAAATCATTTGATTAACACTGACCAAAATTATAAACAAAACACTTTGGCTTTTGCCCCTATTTTGCATGAGCTGAACTCAAGATCTAAAACTTTTTCTATGTACACAAATGGCCTATTTCAAAATATTGTACACAAATCTGTGTTAGTGAGCATCCCCGGACCCATTAACTAAATTAACAGTACAAAACAAAAACAAGTACAGTTAAAAAAAGAATCCCTTTTGTTTTGTTTTTTTGTTTTCCTTCAATGCCTTAATAATAAATTTTTTCCTTCAATGCATAAATGTAGTTAAGTTTTCTTCCAAATCAAAAATCTAAATAATAATACTATTATTAATACTAATATTAATAATAATACTATCTTAAAATACTTACTTATATTTACTGACCCTTATTAATTAATCTAAAGTGATCATCTATAAATATAATACCTAATTATTATTATTATTAAGTTGGCTTGAGAAAGCTAACTTACTGAAATTTTAACTTTTTAACCCATTTAAACTCATTCAAACTAACATTTCTAATCTATCTATCATTATTTCTATTTCTAACTATTTCAGACTGAAAACATCAAACTTAAATCTTTTAAACTCAAACTTTTCAACCTCTTCAACTATTTTAACTTTTTAAGACTTTCTGCTCCAGCTTTCTCAAGCCAACCTAAAGTTTGTCTCGGCAAACGTTTTTATCTAGTTATCTATTAAAATGACATACCAAAACTAAACGCTTGATGAATTCTTCTGAAAATGTCGAGTTCCTCTCTACAGTTGTGCAGCTGAGGAAGTGTGAGTCTGAATCAGTGTGTGTGGAAGGACCGTCATTCACAGAAGAAGCAGTAAGTGAATACGAGTCAGTTATCATGTTTGTTTTGGCTCGCTGACGGAGCATGAGAGCACCATTTACTAGACTATGCAGCTGAAAACAAACGGTGAGGAAATTAAAATATGAAGTTACATTCTGTATGTTTATGATAGTGTTAATCTATCAAAAGGGCATGTTTAGGCAATTGTTTTAGTAATAACGTTAACTGTAAATATTACACACCCTGTCAAGACCGGTAACGTTAAAAAGGGCTTCACATTATTTGTAACGTTATATTAATACCTTTTTAAAAAGTAAAAAGAACACAAACGCTGTTAAACGTGAACATTAGCTGAAATGTATACGTTTGTGTTTTTTTCTTCTTAGAAATCGCTCTTAGTAACCCAGCTGACTTAAAAGATAAAGAAAAAATATTTTTTCACAAACCTATCTGGTATCATGCAACAACCCACAAAATCTGAAACATTTTGTTAGTTGTGCCTGTAAATGTAAGCATTGCCCAAGTGCAGCGGGATCTGTTTTGAACCTCACCTATGTTCTCCAGCGGTAGGCCCCACACCATCCTGCGACTTTCCTACTGTGAGTGAACGGAAAACAGCGTCCTAGTTTGGCGTGGAGTCCAGTGTTGGACCGCTGGACGCCGATGCGTCGTAGTAACCAGTACAAGTATAAGAGCGACATCTGGCGTAAAAAGTCATCATGACAGGTATGAGCTTCAATGTTTAAACATGTTTTAGGGTCCAGTTCATGTGAAATACATTATATTTTTATGCGATATATACTACTCACAATAAGTTAGGGATATTATGAGGTGTTTGTTTCACTTCAGACATTTTTGGGAAAGGGAGGCAATTGTTTTGGGGGTGATAGACACACCTCATTTTGTGTTTTCTGTGTAATGGTCTCATTGTGTACAGGTGTGCCTTATATTGGGGCCAATACCAAAAGACAACCTTTTTTTAATGTGGCACCAATTTCAACATTCTGTGGATATAAAAAGCTGGTATTGTCAGTAAGTCATTCCAAATTCACCATTCAAACAGCCATGAACACACATTGTCACTTAACGGACAAGCAACGCCACCTGGCCATGGCGCGCCTTCGAGGCGGTGGCAGGTACTAGTCAGATGTTGCTCGTTCGTGTGTCTCAAAGTGTCATTAGCAGACTTGCATTAAGACACAGAACTACTGGCAGAGTTCAAGACCATGTGACCTGGACAATGCAGCAGTGGTCTACTCTACTGTCCCGTTCACTGATGAGTGTTGGGTCACCTTGCACAGAAATTATGATCATCGACGTTGCTGGAGAAGGCGAGGTGAGCGATGAGGTCAACATGGTCCACAGGGTTTACTTTGGTGGAGGAGGTGCAACAGTCTGGGCAGGCATCACCAGTCGGCGCCGAACAGATTTGCTTATTGTACATGGCTCAGTCACTGCACGTTCTTACCTCAGAGACATCATAGAACCCATCATCATCCCCCAATTCTGCCAGCACATCCCCAACTTTCTGTTCATGGATGATAATGCTCCACCACATTGTGTTGTGTTCCCATGGTGTTATGTAAATAGCAAAATCCCTAACTTATTGTGAGTAGTGTATATATCATTTTTTTTGTTTGTTTCTTAATCGAATAACACAAACACCGTTGCTGCAAAAAATCTAACAAAAAAACAGTAAATTAGTAACTATTTATATTTAAATACGGGTGACAGAAGTAAACTGAAGTGAAAGTGTTTTGAATACTGGTACAGGTTTGGCTGTGGTGTTGGAGATGGTGAAGGTATTAAATGTTGGCTTTATTACAAAAACATTTAAATAGCTGGTTGGCATGCAGAGTAGTTTGTGTAATTGTGTTTAACTGTCCACGTCGGTGTGTCAGATGAAAGCATTTATTGGCCAGTTTCCGAGACACAGCTTTAAATTGTCACTTTTAACGTTTCCTGAAAAGTTTTAGCAGATCTTCAGCGTGGAATGGAAATGCACCAATTATAATCTAATGTCAATGGGGAATTTTGGATGAGTTGTAAATTATGCAAGCTTGTTATGCTGACCGATAGAAAGCTGCTTGGTTTGAAAGTGATTTAGTTAGCTGTGCTTTATACATTGCTTGACCGACAATGGACTTTTTTGTTGTTGTTGTTTTTTTTTTACTACATTTTTGCAAAATTTCACTTTATGCCTTTATGTGAACCCTTTAACTTCTGTCCTTTCGTACAGCCATATGTAAAGCTTGCCTTCAGATTTGCCTCCATCCAATCAACAACTGAGGAACCAATTCCCTGCTTTATTCTTTTGTTTTAAAATGAACAGGGTGTACATCACAATACAATTTTTTTTTTTTAAGATTATGTTTCTTAAAGTCAGGCTTGAATGAAATGAAAACAAATTTTTCTCGAGTTTTTTAGTGCTGTGCTATTAATTTATTCCCATTCTGCAGAATTTGATTAAGGGTTTTATTTATTTATTTTTTGCTGCATTCTGCGGGCACAGATTCCTTTTGGGCCTACTTATAGTCCTGTGTGCAAGGACTGCCCTTGGATTTGGCTGGTTGGCATCTCTCTCTCTCTCATTAACAAACATCTCACTGACACAATGAGTTCCACTATTCCTCTGTCATTGTCCCAGTAAACTCTAGAGAGAAAGAGAGTGTGGGAGTTTGTCGGACCGAGGAGTGGCAAGGCACAGGAATCTGCCCAGAGCCAAAGGGATGCCATGAGCTGAACAGCCTGCAAAAAAACCCTGAGATTAACTTTAAAAAGAAGGACCTTCAAACCTGAGAAGACGTTTTACAGGAGACTTTTTGTTTGCTCGATTAAAAATCAAGGTTTTGAAGCATTTGGTAGTATTATTTCAGCAGTTCCTGTAATTTTTGATGGGTTAAGGTTTTTCAGAGAATTCTTAATTGAGGTGAATGCTCATCATTGGATCAGTTTGCTGTCTGCATTTTGTATTTTAGCACATTAGAGGATTACGTGAGCGAGCAAGAGAGCAGGCTGCTTTTACACTGATTATTTTCATCCGTGGGTTTATTTAGATAACCAAAGGACGATATTTTGGTGACTCTTTAAGAGTTGTTTGTAAGTGTTGGAGCTGGTATTCTTATGACCATGGCTGTCCCTGAACCTGTTGCTACTCGGAGGCTGGCACTGGACTGTCGTACCCTGCTGGATCACCGCCCGAGTCGTGGTAAGAGGTCCTGTCTCTGCCAGGATACTGATGCATTCTTACAGAATCAGATTCACACACTTGAATGGTATTGTGCTCATGATGCAACTGTAGAATAATGTAGTTGAACAGTTTTTAAGTACATATGCTTTGGTTAAGAATTTTCAACTTGATTCATTTAATCTTTTGAGGTAAATATTTTATGGTTTTGGGTGAAAAGACAAGTGCAACATTTAAAAGTGTCGCCTGCCAATGCAAAACTGATGCCATAATGCAAGAATGTTATTGTGGGTGGTTGACAGGGTGTTGCTGCGCAGATGTTCTGGGTCATTGCTAGATGGTTGCCAATGTATTCTGGGTGGCTGCTAAGTGAGTTTGTACTGACTGTAAGTCAAAAGTATCTCTTTTGATATTGATGATATTCCTTGCGAATGATTACATAGGGCTGGGTGATGTATATCGAACGATATATTATGCGCATCTCATCAGTAAAGCCGGTTCTTTAGCGCTTATAAACAGAGCCGTAGATCACTACGCTACGCTTTGAGTTTCGCGGGTGATTCAATGTCGTAGCTTGTCGGTGAACTACGGCTCTGTGTATAATCTGGCGATCCTTTTGAAAACAGCTGACGGAGATATACCGCTAATCAAAGAACCAGCTTAACTGATGAGATGCGCATAATATATCGTTCGATATATATCGCCCAGCCCTATGATTACAGTACTGAGGTACCTGGATGACAGATGTTTTTATTACGTCATCAATTATGTCACAACCCTATCTGTGACTGACACTTGGCATGTGCGCTCTAGATGGTTTTAATTAAGCATGTTTAGTTGCTAATTAGCCAAGCCAGATTCATCTGTAAATGTTATTCAGCTGTTAGTGGATTAATGTCTTCTCAGGTTCTGCATTCTGACAGGATACTGTCATATTTTTGACTAAAAATGTGTAGATACACAATTGCTCCAGCTCCACAAAAACATCTGGTGTCAACTGAGTATTTTCTCTCTTTTGTTTGATTGACATTTGCCAAAAGATTGTCAGATTTGCTTTGACATTCAGAAAACAAAAATAGATTGCTATTTTTACCAGTGACTGATTCTTCAGTTTAATTTTGACTTTGGGTTAGTTATTTACTACTATAGTATTTATTAATATATGTTATTATTGTTGATGATAATAACCATGATAATAATACTTTGCCATATTTTAGCATTTTGAATTAACTTATATTTTCAATTGTCATTTAACTTTTAATTTAGGTTTTAACAATGTTGTTGTACATAAATGTACTGCAAAAATGTGTGTGTGTGTGTGTATATATATATATATATATATATATATATAAAATATTAGTGCCCTCCACTAATATTGGCACCCTTGGTAAATCTGAGCAAAGGTGGTTGTGAAAATAAATCTGCATTGTTTATCCTTTTGATCTTTCATTCAAACAATTTATCGTTGATTTAAAACAATTGAAAATGGGGAGAAAAACTGTTGGGCTCAATTATTGGCACCCAATTATTGATTTGTTATCTGCTGGTATTTGACGGAATCCATGATGTCATGTGTCCCACAACATCAAAAATACAGCAGTATACTTCATTGTACACATGGAGTACTTTTTATCCCTGCGTTCACCAAACCCATCTTGAGTGTTTGCTGCTAAAAAAAACTCTTTATATTTCTATATATTTATACATATACTTTTTACACCTATACTTTCTATATATTTTACATATATTTTTCTTCATATAAGATATATATTCTTTGGTTTTTCTCATTGTGTTGATGATTAAGAGATTTCGGGCTTTGTTTTCCCAGGAAGCCAGGGCTGGTTATTTTCATGTTTATAATCAACCTGGAGTGCTGAAAATTGTGAATATGAATGAGAATATACTTCAGAGATATTTTACTCATAAAATATATGTATATGCATATATATGTGTGTATATATTCAAGTTTATTTCAGTTTTAATGTTTAAGTATCTTCTTTATTACTTGAAAGAGTAAGTTTGTTTCTTATCTATTATGTTATTTTAACTTTATTAAAAAAAAAAAGTGTTTACATGTAATGGTAACATGATGTCTGTCATTGTCACTTCCAGTAGGAGATTTAGCATGTGTGTGAGCCTACACATTCGCATGTTTTCCACAGTACACATATTCTATATATGTGAGAGAGAGTGTAGGAGGAGAATGATGGATTGCAGGAGGGAAATATATGCTGTCTGAGAGAAAAATACAAAGTCTGTATGTTTGTAGTAGCATACTAACATACTGCTCTAAAACCCTATTCTGGCTGTAATTAATTCTCAGGAGGATATAATGTAATTTCAGCTTTAATAGGTAGCAGTTGGTGATTTAATTGCCATCTGATTGGGAATTGACCGTGTCTTTCTCTGATGTTCCTGAAAATTCTTGGCTGAATTAACAACTCATGTAGGTCATGTAGGAATTTCATTCCTTTCTGAATCAATATTTAAAAAAAAAACTCCAAAGACCACCAACAGGTGTTACCATTTATTTTACATTTATATGGATCTCATAAAAGCCAGTGACAATCTTTGATTTCAATTAATTTTATTGACTTTTTACTATCAATGCTAATAAGAAATGTTTCTTGAGAAACAAATTTTCATATTAAAATGATTTCTTAGGAACATGTGACAATGAAGACTAGAGTAATGATGCGGAAACTTTGCATCACAGAAATAAATTACATTTTAAAATATGTTCAAAAAGAACTTTTGTTGTAATATAAAATATTATAACATTAAATAACAGTTTTACTCTATTTTTGATCAAATAAATGCAGCCTTTGTGACTTTCAAAAACATATTTTTTTTCAGTATTTTCAGAAATACGTGACAATACTGACTAGACAGGGCGTGCTGCTTTTTACTTTCAAGACATTGTAGTGATGCATTAAAAAATTCATATATAGATTTCAAATTGTCCCACGTGTATATTAAAAATCAGCAGTATGCGTTGTGTAAGCAGTACACTGGT
Source organism: Enteromius fasciolatus (assembly GCA_032361145.1). Lineage (NCBI taxonomy): Eukaryota > Metazoa > Chordata > Actinopteri > Cypriniformes > Cyprinidae > Enteromius > Enteromius fasciolatus. The sequence continues at coordinate 3,075,873 of JAUMHR010000030.1, forward strand.
ATTTGATTCTGAACACAACCAGAGAAAGAGAGAGATGTTGAAAATCTAAGAAAGGGAGGAGCTTCTACCAAGAATGAATGAGCACATCCCACTCTCTCGCTCTAGCCCCTCCCTCTTTGAGTTGTGATTGGTGAGCAGGTGGTGTACACTCGTGCGTGCAAAATGAGCGTTATTCTTTTGAGACCTGCATGCGCAGGCTGGAGAAATAGCCAAGGTCATCCCAGCAGCATCGCTTCCCCATCACTGTCCACTAGCATGTGTAATCTCTCCCGTTTTGTATCGCACCACTTCAGCCGTCAGAGCAGCAGACCGCATGTGTGTGAGCGTGTAGGCTGAGTGTCTCCAAAAATCTCTGTGTAGCTGCATCTAAGACGCTGCAGGGAAGGATTGAGAAGAGAGAGCAGCTTCACTAACATCAAGAGCAATGTATGGTAAGCTGAGCTTGTGTGTGAGTGTGTGTTTTGCAGGGGTTTGTGTGTAATAAAGGGAAACCAGAATCTTCCCTGACTGCATTCCTTGAGCACTCAGGCATGATTTCTGTTTAGTATATTCAGGAACTGCCGATAAACCAAAGAGTTAATGCTGGCGAAACAGCCGCTGTCATGAGATTGCTTTATGGTAGGTTTGTTTGATCGCAGGGTTTTTTATGTTGTTAAGTTTTCTATGTGAGTGTTTGTTTGATCTGTTGGTTTGTCTTGGAGTTTTTACCTGACAGGTCATTGGCGATACAGAAAATTGTGTGTATCTGGTGACAGTTCAGTGCGGTTACTGATTGTGGTTTTAACAGATCACATTATGACTGGATGTTTATCAATCAGGACTCAATTAAACCCTTGTTGACAGGTTAGCATGTCAGCTGATCATGTCACACGAGAACTGATTATTGCAGTCAGAGATGGTCACTATTGCTTAAACTTTAACTCACTCTTGCTCTTTTATAGCTCAGGAGACTTAATGAATTTCTTGTAATGTTTTATTTTAAGGCATAGTCATAGTTTAAACCATTTTCATAAGTTTTTTTTTTTTACACTGTAGTTCAAAGCAGCTTTTCAGAAAATGCATAGAAACTTTCCAGTTTCACAGAAGTAATCACATCTGTAACGTCAGAATATTGAGGAAATACAGTTTCAATAAATGGTTTGTTAGAATCTCTCATATTGTATTCCCCTGGTTTCACAGACCAGGATTGAGCCTAGTCTTAAACTGTAAGTCTTAGCTGTTTCAACTGAAATAAACTTGCACTGACTGATCTTAAAATATGTCATTGCCTTTGTTTTGTCTTAGGATGCATCCCAGTGATGTTTTATTCTAGGCATGTTTGTAAAAATTACTTAAATGTCTTAATTGAACTATGGGTAACCCTGACTTATTCTAATATTATATTAAATTAGTTTTTTATGCAGATATTGCTCTAAAAATGCTAGATGGAAATGTTTAGATTCACATCAGTTCTAAGCTGCATTTTGAGTTTCTTTCCTATATGCAGCAACTCCCATTTTTACCACCAATATTTTGCATCAATTTCCCAGGAACTGACCATTTTGTCCTTCTCTAACACACGGGATGGATTTTTATAACACTTGCATATTATTCACGACATTGGCTCTGTGATTGCACTCTGAACAATGGCAGTCTAATCTCATCTAATAATCAGTGCAGAAATAGAATAATTTTTCATCATATTCTTGTTGGACTCAGGCATTTGATATCACGTGACTGTCTCTGATGAGCCTCTGATGGTTTCATGTAGAGGTGTGTGCGTGTGTACTAAAGATGTCTACTGAGGCGTCCCTCGCTCTGCATGTAAAAATAGAAGAATGTGGGCTCTAGCTGTGTGTTATATAACATCACTGAAGGGCAGGACAGCGTCTCCTAATGCTGACCCATTGAGCTCTTCACATTGCCGTTTGTGTGTGTTTGCCTTTGTGTTTGTGCAGATGTACTGTACCTCTGAACTTGTGGTTTGATTTCACTGCAAATAGTGAAATTAGTATGTAGAAACAACTGATTATCAGTGTCTTTCACACAATGGTGTAATGTTAGGGCCAGCGGCAGATGATTCATGTTATGTTCTGCTCTCAAAAAGGGAAAGAGATCTATCTATCTGCAGCGCACAAGTAGGGCTGAGCAAACACTGTAGTTATGATTTGTAATCCCAGAATTTAGCATTTTTGCAGGCTGAATACCCTCTGAGTGCGCTTTGTCGTAGGGCTCTGGTGATCAAACGTACCCTGAGTGAACACATTCTTCTTCTGTAATCAGTGAACCTTCTCTACATAATCAAGGCTTGGTTGCAGCTGGGAATGTTTTGCTGTTTGTGAATTTACGCAGGTGTCTAAGAGAGGAAGCAGGCGGCTTTGAGACTCTTAAAAACGCCTTGTTGATTGCTGATGACTGACAGTTTGTGAGTGTATGTGGGATAGAAAAATGGTGCGTTTAATCCGCATATACCCTCATATCCTGATATACTAATATTTTACTGTCTTACTCATAGACTGTCCTAAAGCTTTCACTTTTTGGAATAGTTTATATGTTTAAACAATTGAAAAAAGACAATTGCCTTTAAAAATATACATATAAATTTTATCATATTATTATAAAATGTTTTCTTCTAGCATTTTTATATGTCTTCTTCTATTTAGGTTCTTTAGAACTGCTCATTTCTATGCTTAATGTTGGCAGATGTTGCAGAAAAGCAATATTGGAGCATGGTTATAATGGTATTGACTATTTCATATCATCTGGCACGCTGATAGTCTGACATTGTGATTAATCAAGGTTAGTTGATGATGCCTGAACAGATCAGATTTAAGAGTTTTTATTAGATGCTTTTAAAGTCACTGAATCTATACTTTTGTCTTTAAAAGCTTACTTATTTGGGTAAAGGATGGTGCTTGTGTGCTTTTGCTCGAAGCCATGCGGCATGAGAAAGAGGAGCAGATTTGTTTCTGATGGAGGAAACAGTTGGAGATGCTTCCCGCTGTTTGAGTGACCGTCATTAGCATCGTTTCCTTCCTTCCCTCTCCCTCTAATCTCCTTCTGTCTGTCTGTTTTTAATAAGCGTTTTCTTTTCTCTCTCAGAATCAGCCTGTAGAGAATGTGTTCGGATGTATTGATTTCCCCCACAGCTTTGCCCCTGTGACACAGTTTGGTTGGCCTGTTGACTCCACAGATTAATCGATGGTGACAGTTCTGTCAACATCAGAGATTCTGGTGCAAGAAAAGGACACAGAGAGTTCACTCTTTCCTGTCTGAGAATAAACTCTTACTTATAGTCATGTATATGCTGTAGAAGAAAGACTGCTTGATAAATGACAGACAGGAGAACAGATCATATTCTATTAGAGTATAAGTGGTGTTAGTGTAGTGTTCTGCTCTGCAGTATGTGAAATGCATAATTTGTCAGTGTGAAAAAAAACGTGCCAGAAGCAGTACGTAGCCAGGAAACACCTAACTAGGGAACACCAGTGACTACATGAATGCTGAACGCTGATTAATCATTATTAACTATAGACACAGCTCCATTTTCAGATTGGGAGATGATCAGTTTTCAGAAATGTAGTTTGGCCTTTTAGTCCAATGACACTGAATATCTTACATTCATTGATCTTGTGCATCATTTATGAATATGAAGCATACATCATACATGTTATCTAGCTGGCTAAAATAGATAATGAAACTACAAGTTAATCATGTATGCTTTGTACGCCACATTTTCCCAGCAAAACTGTATATTTCCTGCAACCAAAAAAAGTATTTAAAATTATTTTTGCAAAATATCTGTCCTGTTAAGCCTAGATTTTATTTTATTATTAAATACAGCAAAAACACAAGATGTTACACCAAATTGTGATGTTAGTTTAAAACAAAACAAAAAAACAGAACAGGTGCAATATAAACAGAAGTATAGGCTAAACCATGCATGTTGGTTTCGTTCTATGTCAAGGAAGGGCCAGCTGTGACTAAAGAGTTTTGATATTTTTAAATTTATTTAAACCTATTTAAAACTTGACTCTTCTGAGAGTATAGTTCCTAGTCATATCAGCCTAGAAAATCACAACTTAGCATTTTCCGCCAGTCTTCGTACACGATGCAACTACAGGAGAGTCAAGTTTTAAATAGGTTTAAATAAATTTAAAAATATCGAAACTTTAGTCATTTTATATGGTCTAATCGGATTCAATGATTTGTGCCAAGCTATGCTAATTTTGGGACCACCAGACCCGGCGATTGGCTGAATGGATTCAAAAACGGTAAAACACATCTGTATTACTCTAGGGATGTTGGAAAATGAGCCTATTTCCAAAAAAAGTGGAGTGTTCCTTTAAGTAGGTACTACATTTAAAACCGAACGTACTACCCGACCGTTAAAACAGTACGTTCTATATAGTATGAATGGAACTCGGACGTACTACATCTGCCATATTGCTGTTGTCACTCGTCACGCGTCGTCACAACAGTGCGACATTGTAAACTTTCAATAAGTCATCCGTTTCTTTAGATTTTGTTAAACAAGTGTAATTTACAATAAACAACGTTTTCTTCCTGAGGTGCTTACACTTAAAATGTCTTGCGCGTCTCCACTTTCCGCCATTTTTTTAAATATGACGCCTCCTCTCCCGGAGCCTCATGGGATAGGAAAGTGTCCATGGTATGCCTACTTTAGAATTCGACCGGAAGCAGTAGGCCATTCGGTCCTTCATCTGGTACTTCTCGCCTACTGAATTTCGAATGCTATGAATTCGGACATACTACTCGCTTTACATGCTGTTTTTAGCATACTATATAGGGAAGTAAGCGATTTCGGATGCAGCATTGCTTGTCTCTGTGTCTCAGTCTGATGACGGCTCACTCAGGGCGGGTCTGAGGTAAGACACCAGTTCAGCCTGTGTGACACGCTGTCAATCAACTATTGTGGGAGTGGCCTCTGTCGGTGTGACGCCACGCAGACATGCATTTGAGAATGGCTTGATTTCAGAAGGGGCAACTTATTCTTCTTTTAGCTTAAGAAAAGTACTTGTGGATCTTTATCATTGTAGGGTGGTTGTGTACACACACACACACAACTGCTTGGACAGCTTTTTCAAGCTATCCAAACAGCTTGAAAAAGTACATGTACAACCGGGTCATGCTTTAAGATGTTGAGCTGGTCATGTGGTGGATCACCATAAGATCTTGTTTCAGTGAAAACAGATCAGCCTCAGCCTTGACTAGTCAAGCATGTGTGCCAGTACCTATCATGACAAAGGTTAAAGTTTGTGTGCTGTATTGACTTCATTGGTTTAACAGATAACAATGCATGTGCTTTATCAAACCAGCATCAGACAATGAATAACAAAGGATGCAAAAATAAGGTTTTCTGCTTTAAAGACCATCTCTCTGTGTCTTTATCTGCTAGATGGAGGTTTAATGAGTAGGAGAGAGACACAAGAAGGAAACACAGCTGTTTGTGAGGGGGTGGTAGCACTGGCTGTCAGTTTGGTGCCATCTCTGTCTGTTCATGTGGGTACAGAGTCACGGATTGCAGCAGCTCTCCTTCACTCACGTGGCAGCAGCATGATCATAAAACCTTAATGAGTAGTTAAACAAACAATGAAATTCTGTCATTATTTATTACTCCCCTTCATGTCTTTCGCGTGTGATTCACAAAAGTGTTAAGCAGAATTTTGGAGGCGCTCTCAGAAAACTTCTTCATAAATTTTTTGGCCTGTTAACTTCTAACTAGTGAAAACAGTCCATTAATTTGAAAATCTACACCTCAAAAAGCATGTTGGATCATGCATCATGATTGTCTTAGTAGCTTAGTTAGCTACATTTTGAATTGACCGCTGCAGTTTAATTGGTGACGTTTTAATGGTTGATCTCATACTATTGAAGTGAGTGTTATTTCAGATGCAGCCAAAATTACAATTACAACAGCGGTTACTTGCACACAGATTTAATTATTCTATCAAAATTATTGCTCGGGACAGTTTAGTAGACGCTGGATATTGATGACCTGTCTGTAGCATTCCTGTTCAATTTTACGGCCTTGGTCTCACATTGTTCAGAAGTTAGAGGTCAGTAAGACTTTTTATTTATGTATGTATTTAGTAAGCATCCAATAAAGATGTGACAGTCATTTAGAATTTTACAAATTATTGTCAAATAAATGGTGTTCTTTTGCATTTTCTATTAATCAAAGAATAGGTAAATATGCATTATTATTATATATCTAACATTATCAAGCATATTAGAATGATTTCTAAAGAATCATGTGACACTGAAGATTGGAGTAATGATGCTGAAAATTAGGGTTGGGTACCGAAACCCGGAACCAGTATGGCACTGGTACCTAAGGAACCGAACCGAATCAAAACGCGGATTATTCTTCTCTTCTCTCACCTGCTTGCACGAGCATGTTTATTTTTTGTCAATCTTGTCAAATGTCATTGGTTATTTCCATTTTCCGGAAGTATTGGATGCCTGTTATAAGATGATTCATTCACTTGACATGGCATTGGATCATATTGTTTCATAAGCTTAATTTGTTTATTATTTTATTGTTAATTTTGTCTTTATTTAATATAATTTATTGTGTTGTTCATAGAGTAAATCTTTTTCAGATACTTTATGAATAGACTTTTTAAACTTTTTAAACCTTTCATGCAAT
>JAUMHR010000030.1:3091165-3113380 GCA_032361145.1 Enteromius fasciolatus
AAAAGAATAGGTGATAGGTGAAAAAAGGTGTTGGGTGTCGCCCAGCCTGCAGCTCTACAGATATCAGCTAGAGAGGCACCATGACAGGTCCCAAGAGGGTAAGAGGTGTGGTCTCGTGATATATATGTATATTTTATATCAACCCGTGTTTTTTTCAGCATGCTCTTCGGAGTGAGCATATTGAACGGCAGCTTCTCGAGAGATTGCGTCCTTCGCCAGTAGGACTGCAACCTCCGCATGGCAGCATTGCTGTTTGAACGGCTGAGTGTAGCGAATGCCGCGGTGCGTATCAACCGCCAAGGGATCAAGGGATATTGACCGCCGTGCCAGCAGTGGGGCAGCCTGTATGGGGACAGGGGCAGGGACTGTGAGTCTGGCTGCGTTGAACAGCGCTTACCTGCCTCCCTGCATCCCGCGTTGGCGACACCGTGCCATTGGCTCAGATGGGAACCTCGGGGCACTGGGCCCAGAGGTGATAAGTTTGTTGTTGTTTTTTTGCTCTTTCCATGTACACAGAAGTTACCGGCCCTTCCCTGGGAGTGGGGACGGAGATGTCCTCGGCGCTACCCAAAGAGAAGTCCTTATCATCTCCGGGCTGCCTGTGTCAGGAATGCTTCCCGCCCCTCCGGGTGTTATAGGCTGGTCCTTGAGCAGCAGGCGGCACCCCTCGCCCCCGGGTAGTTCAACGACGGGCCGCCGGTTGGGCATCTGGTGCCTCGGCGGGGGTCGGAGCAGAATCACTGGGTGCAGTGGGGGGATGCCCTCGGCGACGAGCAGGCGGGACGGACTGGCCAGCCGAGGCAGGATGTAGGACATCGCATCGGTCTGCTCCTGAACTGTGGAGAACTCCTGGGCCAACTCCTTGACAGTGTCGCCGAATAGGCCGACCTGTAAGATGGGGGCGTCGAGAGAGCGTGCTCTCTGGGCGTCCAGCATCTGCGTCAGGTTCAGCCACTGAAGTCGCTCCTGGACCACCATCATGGACATCACCTGACCAAGGGCACGAGCTGCAACCTTCATCTTCTGAAGAGCGAGGTCAGTCGCAGCACGTTCCTGTATTGCCCCCTGGTATGGCCCACTCTCATGCATTAGTTGCAACACTTTAGCCTGGTAGACTTTGAGTGTTGCCAAAGCGTGCATGGTGAAAGCGGCCTGCCCGGCGGCATAGTAAGCCTCAGCGCGGACGATGACTCACATGCTGCGGAAGTGAGACGCTGCTGGCCACAACAGGCGGAAGCACCCCGCGGGCAGAAGTGCACCGCCACAGCGCACTCCACCTGAGGGATCTCCGCATACCCCCTGGCCACACCGCCATCGAGATTGGTGAGGGGCGAAGAGCCTGGCCGCAGGCGTGATGAGTAAGGGGCTCGCCACGACCTGGTAAGCTGTTCTTGCACCTCCGGGAAGGATGGCACTGTCTGGGAGAGAGCGTGGCGGGGCCGCATCTCTAGCTCCAGTCACGAAGGGTCAGCTGAAGGCACACGTGGTACCTCCAGACCGATTCCTACCATGGCACGGAGGAGCAGAGCCGACAGTTTATTTACCGCCCTTTATTTCTGAGAGTGTACCAAATACTATACAAAATAATCTTGATAAATTTGCTGTATATAATATTTAAGAAGGGTTAAACTAGCTACCACAAATTGTATTTTTAAAAGTTACAGATTTGGGGTAGGTAAGATTTTTGAATGTTTCTGAAAGAAGTCTCTTTTATGCTCATCACCAAAGACGATCTGAAATACAGTAAACAAAACAATCTCTTTCTGTCTGCAGACTATAGATAAACTGTGCAGTAAAATCTGTTATTTAAATATATAACTGTTGAAATATGCGGCATATGTTTGGCTGACGTGACTACATTTACACATGTCAAAATACACGTGAAAAATGGCACAATAAAACAATCAACATACTGACGTCATAAAATCATTCCACTTGACAACTGCGTTAAAGACTATTTAGCAGTACTATCAGTGACTACTAGACTTGTTGTAAATATATATATATATAGATAGATAGATATTTTAACTTGCATCAAAATATACGACAACTCACTGTTATGAGAACAGCAACATGTGTTTCTGTGTCATGGGAAAAAGCAGAAGAAAACTTGTGTTGAAAACACTTTGGTAACTGATAAGAGATCAGCAGTTTTCTTTCATTGACCCAGCTTTAGTCATCCAAAACTGGATGCTTTTACGACTGCTTTACACTGAACTTTGTCCTACAGGGTGTTCGGTTTGCTATATTAGCACAGTGGGACTTCCAAGTCAATCTAAAGTCTATTTCATTTTGACAAGATACTCGATGAAGGAATTCCTACCTTTTGAAGTATTCACAAGATTTCAGGATGAAAAAATTCATGAGCCGAACCACCAAAAATGTCCTTGTGATTTCATTTGGATTTTTGTTCTTATTCACAGCATATGGAGGGCTGCAGAGTTTACAGGTAACAAACAGAAATAATAGTTCTTGAGTCCTTCATTTGTTTGTCGCTTTGCATGAAAACATGATTCCAATGAAATAACAATGTTTGATGACGCATGTTCAATAAAATATGATATTAGTTATAATATTCTTGCATAGATGTGCAAATAAAATGTATCTAGCCTATAAATTGTTTAGCATGATGGTAAAAGACAGCACTGTCGGAAATAGCAAAAATACATTTGTACGCAAATATAATAAAACATGATTCTCTGTATCTGCTGAGAAAATGTGCAGATCATTCACTCAAAAAAAATTGTGAATCATGTTTCATTGCAAAAAAAACAAACTCTTAAAAATGTGAAAATAATTTAAAAGAAACAATTAAAATCCTTAAAACAGTAAAGATTGATATAAAGCATTTTGTCTTTCAAATAGTCCTGCAGAAGAAAAAAGCTAAATGATGAAACACTCTCACAACTGATTAGCATTGATTTATGGGTGCATTTATACTAACAGAGACATGTTTGTATGTTACAGAGCAGTCTCAATGCCGAGGATGGAATGGGTGTTATTTCACTCAGTGTCATCTACGGAGCCATCATTTTGTCCTCAATGTTTCTGCCTCCGATAATGATAAAAAATCTGGGCTGTAAATGGACCCTTGTCATGTCAATGTGCTGTTACGTGGCATATTCCTTTGGAAATCTTTCGCCAGGCTGGTGCGTGCATTTCTCTGCTCTTTACTGATTTGTTGAACAATGAGACAAACTTTCAGATGCCAGACATGAAAGGACTATTATGTGTTAAATACAAAATATATTTAAATTATTATATATTTAATATTTTTATATACTGTTCAAAAGTTTAAGTCGGTAGGATTTTTTTATATTTAATATGAAGTTTTCTTTCATTTTCTTTTACCGAAGCTGCATATATTTGATCAGTAATGGTACTTACTGTCCCCAAACATTTAAGAGCTGAAGGTTCTGTTAGTTCAGTTAAATTTCTATTATTTTTGTCCGCAGGGCAAGTCTGATGACCACCTCTGCCATTCTGGGTATGGGAGGTTCACCCCTGTGGTCTGCAAAATGCACCTATCTCACAATATGTGGAAACAAACGAAGCCAAAAAGTCAACAAGAAAAGCCATGATCTCATCAATCAATATTTTGGCATCTTTTTCTTCATTTTTCAGTCATCAGCGGTATGGGGAAACCTCATGTCATCTATGATATTCGGCCAGGATACTAGCATAGGTAAAGACTTTGCTAGTGTCTTTATTTCTATTTTATTTTGCTGACTGTAAATACACTGAGCGTTTATTCATTTCTAGAAGTCCCTGAGGAGAACCTGCAGTTCTGTGGTGCATCATGTGTTGAAAATTTCACAGTCGCAAACTCAACCCTTCCAGCAAGACACCTAGTAAATACACTACTAGGCTGCTACATTGGTGGGTAACAATCATTCATATTTGTGTCCAAAAACTAATTTAGTGAAATGTTCATTGACAATATCTAGCAATATCCAAATGACACTTCCTGTAGCAACTTAGCATGTACAGAAAATAAGTACTTTTCATGAATCTAGAATTTCTATTAAGACATAGTGTTTCCTGGCCCATGCAGGAGTGGGAGTTCTGGCCATAATATTTGTGTCGGTGTTCCTGGACAACATCGACGGAGATCAGGCCAAAGAATTTCGTAAGACCAAGGGCAACCAGTCATTTTGCAGCACCTTTCTGGCAACCTTCAAGCTCTTGAGAGAACCTAAACTGTTGCTGCTCATCCCATTGACCATGTATAGTGGGTTTGAGCAAAGTTTCCTCTCTGGTGAATACACAAAGGTAGACAGATATTCTACCTCTCTAGCAAGCAATCGTTATATTTTTTAAAATATGCACACATGCATATTTATTTGTATGTTGTACTGTGACACGTTTCATCACATTCAGTTAGCAATTACTGTTTAATCTAACAATGTTCTGTTTGCTCAAAGTTTATAAGAGCATTGCATAATGGAGGGCAGCAGAGCAGTCTCTAATTGTTTTTAATGGAATATGAATGTAATGTGTTTTATCCTGCAGAACTATGTGACTTGCGCGTTAGGAATCCACTACGTTGGCTTTGTGATGATCTGCTTCGGTGCTTCTAACTCCCTGTGCTCATTTGCATTTGGTAGACTGGCTCAGTACACTGGAAGAATCGCCCTCTTTTGCTTGGGTAATAAAAGGACAGGTTGACATACGGTTTAAAGGTTAGGTATGGTTGTCAGTATTTATATTCATTCTGTCTTATCACACTTTCACAGCTGCAGCGGCAAACCTGGGGTGTTTTCTGGGTCTTTTGTTCTGGGAGCCTCATCCAGACCAGCTGGGAGTGTTCTTCGTGTTTCCGGCCCTCTGGGGGATGGCAGACGCTGTGTGGCAAACACAAACCAATGGTGAATGCTTTATACTGCATACTACTTAGTTATCTATACGGTTAAAGTGCCCCTATTTTAAGTTATGAAAGGATCATATTTTGGTTGGCGTCCCCAACAACAGGTTAACATGCAATGTCAAAAAACACTTTTATTGTATATACATTTATTTTTATCTTATTATCTCAACGACTCCCAAGCGATTCGTTCAACGATTCATTTGTCCAGATTTGTCCTTTAGTGTGACGCTTATCTGCGGTGATTGGTCCGATTGGTCTCATTTTAATTTCATCTGATAAAGCAGCGTTTGTGAGCACAGAGCTGCTTTGTTTTGTTGAAACTATTATCTTCCCGGTCCAAAAGCGGCACCTAGTAACAAAGAATGCATGTTCATTCAGACCAATGTAAAAGAAAACAAGGCCCTGTCCCAAATCGAACACTTCATGTGCACTTGTGGTCTTACAGACTTACAATATGCGCGTCCATCAGATCCACAAGAACGTGTGCCCTTCGTCATTTTAGCGTTCAGAAGGGCACTGATGCGAGCTTGCAGCAGACTTCTACCCGACAGTCAAAGCAGCATTACCTCACAATAGTGCGGATATCCAAGGAAGACCGCGAGGGTTTAGGGTGCCATTTGGGACAGAGCCTAAGTGGTTTGGGATTCATTTTAAAAACAACTATCTTCCGAAACTTTAGACACGGCGCACTTTCAGATTTAAAACTTTGAGGGGATGTTTTCATTCACTTAGAGATACACACTGCATTAAAAGTAAAATAATAGGGGCACTTTAAACTATTCTCAGAAATATACAAGTCATAGTTTTGGGTGCTAAAGTCTATAATCATAATCAGGCTTTTTTTAATTAACATTTTTACATAATTACAATTCTTAATAAAATTATATAAATAAATAAATATTACAATAATATGTTTTTATATTTATGAATATAACCTAATATATTTTACATTTATAAATATATGTGTTTATTTCATTTGCAGCACTTTATGGCATCCTATTTGCTAAGGACAAAGAAGCAGCATTTGCTAACTACCGCATGTGGGAGTCACTCGGTTTTGTTATAGCCTTTGCTTACAGCACATACATCTGTGTGTCCACCAAAATCTACATTGCTTTGGCCGTTCTTGCCCTTACCATGGTAACTTATCTTTATGTTGAGTACAACGAATACAAGCATCCAACCCCACAAGTGACCTTTGACGACTTGCAGAAACCAGAAAAGACTGACATCAAAGAATTTAATGACAAAAATGAAAAAGATATCATCGCTCAGACACAAATGTAAATAGATTTTAGTTGAGTATCTAGTATGTAAAATGTTGATTTTTTTCAGAGATTATTTTTCATATGTATGTATTACAGTGTTGAGAAGCTATTCTGTTTTTGGATGTAGCATGTAAATGTTTTAATAATTTTCTTTATTATTATTTTTTAGTTCTGTACAAAAGCACAAATAATTTCTTTCAATAGAAATACTTTTTTCTTTTATTATGTTTATTGCATTCACCTCATATGCAGCAGATCGAATACTATGTTAAATGTTATCATGTCAGGTTAACATGAACAAAGTGATTAAGAAATATGATCATAAAGTATACTTGTATTATTGTGAGACTGATGTTTATATTTAATAAAGCTGTTTTTCCCATAAACATTGCTTTGAATTAAATAACATCGGCGACTACCAGTTTCCCATTGCATCGTGCTAAGTCTAACTGAGAACATTAAAAATAGTGTAGGGAGTTATACAATAATCTTACTATAAAACATAATAATCAATTTAGACTGAATGTTATGCGAAATGTAAATACTGCCACAAGATGAAAACAAAAGAAGTAATTCTGCACAGATAATAATCTTTATCGGCAGTGTCTAACTCATATAGATAGTTTGACTGAATGAGTCATTATGGAACTATTTACCAAAGAAAAAAAAAGGAATCAAAGGTTGCAGTCTTTCTGAAACAATGGCTGTTAGAGTTGTTACGCAAGTAATGAACAATATAACAAACAATGAATCAAAATAAAGCAATTGAATCGTACTCTGTGCACCTGGGTTGTAATTCAGACAATAACTCTGGTTATGCATCTCTAAATGACAGTATAATTTTGTGACATTCACGTACGCATCTTATCAGAAAAATTTTTATGACAGCACTAAAAAAAAAGAAAACAACTTTAAAACATGCGTTTGGATTCTGATGAAATGTACATGTATTCTGTGTCCACAAGATATATTCCAAATAAACAGTTTTAGGAGATTTTTATGGGCTAATAATATGGTGAAATTCTGATCTATACTCTTCAAGTAAATATTTTACATGACAAACCTCCAATTTTACTAACCTTGACAGAAATTAATTCATTCCTCAATATAATACTAACACCTCGAATACAGGATTTACTATCTCTGTATGCCACTGTCCCTGTGTTTCTCTAATAAACGGGAACACATAACGTAATGCTACATACAGTACACCATGTGCACTTTGTGGTGTGACCAGTAGATGGCAGCATCCTCTCTAACAGCAAACTGGTTCTAGCCAGACTTACCTTTTTCTGTAGGGCTAGGCGTATAGGCTTTTTCTTCTCATACTATTCGGGTCTGAACATGTGTTCGTTCCTGTGTGGGATAGAGTACAAAAATAATAACATTTTTCCAGAGAAATTCTTTTCATATAGCTAAATTGATCCAGTTAATAATCGATGCAGTTAAAAATGCAGTTAGACCATAGGCTATTTGACACGAATTATACGTGATTTAACTTCACTGGACTATTTCATTTATAGGATAACGTCTTATTAAATTTCCATCCCCAGTGTAACGATATTAAATATTATATGAGTTTTATACCGTTTTGGTTAACCGCTGATTCAAGCACAGTGACGTCACCTGCTCCGACCTAGCAAGGGTAAGCTCCCATGCCGCGCTTTTATTCAAACGTTTCCTGGCAACGAAAGATGACCGGAGCAGAGGACAGACACACGAGAAACAACCTGTCTGACTGGAACTCTGTCTGTGGAGGATCTACCAGGCAACAGAGGTCGTTCAGGTAAGACAGATTTATGCAAATATACTTCACAAACTATTTTGAAATCTAAAAAAAGTGTTAAATTACACATAAATATGTAACGAGATGCACTAAAACTATGTTACATTATAGAAATGAATGAAAAAACTACGCTAGCAATATAAGGTCTGCTTTATTCGGCCGCGTACGTTAAGTCTTTCTTTTGAGTCATATTCGTATTGTTTGATGTTTACTGTGTTTACATGCGCAAGAATGATCTGGTATTGGTCAATGCATTAACGCTTTGTTATGACTGCCCTAACTAGGTTAAGTCAATATTTCCCAGTTTCTGTAAGCCTCTGGACCAGGACTGTAGGATACTAGTGGGTCTATAAAAAAGTTCAGGGAAAACAATTAGACAAAAAAAAGTAGAAATAAATAGACAAAAGAAAAAAAAATATAGTAATTATAAATAAATAAATACAGTAGGCTTACAGTATGATGAATAGAACATGTAAATAGAAAAAACTATATAGAAATTAAATATTTTCTAAAAAAAATAAATAAATACTTCAGACACATTTAGTAATTTTTTACAATCATTGTGACTTCATATACCAACCTCTAAAATTAATTTTTAAGATGGGGGTATGATAATGCCCTAATTAATGTGACCGTTGCTTCTAAAAGTTGACTGCATTAATATGTTTTAGCTTTACAAACTTTAACAGAAATGTTGGCATGCATAGTATTCACATGACAACTTATAAACTGTAATACTTACTAAGTGTTTTGCATAATAAGCAGCAAAAGTAAGCATTTCCAGATAGGAACAGCAGGATCCATTTGAAATTGAAACCAATGTGATTTGCACTATTCCATGCAGAATTCAGAGACCTGACTTACATGATTTCTTGGAGGCACTGGGATCTTCTCTATGGCCGAAAGGGAATGCGGTTTTCCGCTGGTGTTCAGATTGCACGGAAAAGCTCCGCAGGTGGTACGCGAAGTCCTGCTGGAGCGCGGCTGGGAGGAGTATGATGAACAGGAGCGAGAGGAAGGAGACTGGAATCTCTACTGGAGAGCCTCTGGCTTCCGAAAGTCCGACTACGAAGACATCCTGCCATGGCAGAGACTGAACCACCATCCCAAAATGAGCCAGATTACACGCAAGGACTGCCTGGCACGACACCTGAGGAGAATGAAGATGGCTTTCGGTGCAGCCCTGTACGACTTCAGCCCTGCTGCTTTCATACTGCCGAACGAATACACAAAGTTTCTAGGGGTGTACACTAGGAATCGCACGACTGGCAGAGGGAAGTCTCGCTACTGGATCTGTAAGCCAGTTGACCTGTCGAGAGGAAGAGGTATATTTCTGTTTGAGGATATCAAGGACTTAGTCTATGACTCTTCGGTGATTGTGCAGAGATACATCAGCAACCCGCTTCTCATTTCAGGCTACAAGTTTGACCTACGCATTTACGTCTGCGTAAAAAGCTTCTCTCCTCTCGTGATTTACATGCACCAGGAAGGCCTAGTGCGCTTCGCCACTGAAAAGTACACCCTTGCTTCTTTAGAGAGCCTGTACTCTCATCTGACAAATACCAGCATTAATAAGTTTGGAATGTGCTACGCCTCGGACAAAGAGCGAGTGGGTCGAGGATGCAAGTGGACCATGAGCAGATTCCGCAGTTTTCTTCACAAACAAGATATCAACGAACTTCTACTGTGGCACCGGATCAGCAATATTGTTACATTGACTCTGCTCACAGCCGTTCCTTGCGTTCCCTCCAGCCCTAATTGTCTAGAGCTGTTGGGGTTCGACATTCTCATCGATGCCAGCTACAAACCGTGGCTTCTAGAGGTCAACTACAGTCCTGCACTTTCACTGGACTGCCCCGCTGATGTATGTGTAAAGAAAGGGCTGATCAGTGATATCATCGACCTGATGAACTACAGGACGATTGATGGTTACAGACAGAAGGGATACTGCAGGAAGAGATCGGGTAGCCGGTATTTACGACCAAAAATCTCTCAAGGCTTTTTGTTGCCTAAGACTTTACATGAACCTCTATTAGGCAGGAATCAGTCCATCTCAAGCTCTTCAAGTTCTCAAGACACTTCTGTAAATGTTTGCGGTAGTAACAACATCAGTTATGTTACTTGGCCCATTCGCCCCGATACTAAATCCACCATGCGTGAAAAAGCTCCTCAGACATTTGAGGACATTAACAAAGAGGTGGAATCTGATAGCCTGAAACTCGCAAAATTTAACAGCATGAGGCAATCGCATAGAAACGCACCATCTACCATATGCAAGTTACCATCACTTCACAGACGCAATCCTCCAACTCCAGTCGTCCCGTGGAACAGCGTGACTCAAGACAGAGGCTTTCCTACTTGTCGCGTTGGCGACTTCATACTGACGTTTCCCTTTAATGAGGTGACGTGGAAAGCCTCTCAGGAGCAAGCAGATGTTAAGGCTATTGTGAACGAGGTTCATAAACTCACAATTCGACTGGCATCCTCCTTTAATGAAAAAGAGAGGACTAAGATGGAAAGCAGTCAGAGCGTTGGTGTCGGGAACAAATTTGAGCCTCTGCTTTGGGGGCCGAAAGATCCACCTCTTCTCAGCAAATGCTGCTCCTTAAATTCAGAAGTCAAGTAAAATGTATTTTGTTTTTAATTCTTTAAGTTGGCCCAATTTTAACATTTCTAAAAGTTATAATTTTCTAACACAACACAAGAAAAGGAGAACTGGGATGAGTACATACACTATATAGTAATCAGGCATGAAATGGGTCAGGGGTGAGAAGGGTGCTCGAGGGGTGATGTGGCCTCTGATGGGCCGGGAGGTGGGAGGACTCCCACAGAATAAATATTGTGGTCTGATTAGTGGACATGCTGTAACTTTTGTTTATTCTTCTAAACTATTTGTTTATTTATCATGATTGACAGCCAGTTGTGTCTTTTTTTGACAAAGAAATCAACATAAGTATTTTCTAACCAGAAAAATAACGTTTGATAATAGTTTCCCTTTGCCAATTTTTTACAGTAGCCAAATAAATTGAATGGAATAATAAACCAAGCACAGATTCTGAAAAAAAAAAAAAAATACTGTATTGACATTTGTCTAAAGACATGTGCATCCCTAAAATAAAAGGACACCTCTTGCCCTTTAACCTTGCCCTCCAGTTGAAGCCACGACCAAATCCAGCTGTATTTCATCCCAGCATTAAGCTGTTTAACCAGAGCTGCATCGTTCTGCCCTAACACACTGAAATAACATTTGTATTAGCATTAACGATACTTTAGTATTAAATGTAACTTACTCTCTTAAGGATATGTTCACATGAAGCGTCTAAAAACGCGAGGAAAACGCGAGGCGCGTCGCTTCCTCCACCAATTTCAAAGTGAGTGTGCACTCGCGCTTCTGTACTAGCGTCTGCAACCATAAAGGCGCCGTCAGTGCTTTGAATTTTAAACTGCGCGGCTCAATTGAAAATAAAGTTAAAATCAAATCGCGCTTCATGTAAATGGCGAGGCGACACATCACGGATTGTCCCATAGGAAGAAATAGCGCCCTGGATGTCAGTGGATGACGCGCACGTTCTACAAACGCGGGATGCTCAGCTTTCACGATTTGAAGTGGCTCAAATCCACTTCATATTATAGAAGTTTTAAATAATCAATAAATACCATCTAAGACTGATTTTTTCACCCCCCACCCCCTCAAAAAAAAAATTCATCGGATCATCGAATTCACATGGGTCACCTGTTTTGGCTTTAAAGTGGCGAATTTCGCCGAAAGGTGAGGGATTTTCATGCCTGAGTAATATATATGGATGTACATATAAAAGAGGTAAACAAAAAACTTCTAAAATGTAAATACACTACCTTTCAAAAGTTTGTGGTCATTTTTTATGGTCTCTTATATCCACCAAGGCTGCATTTATTTGTGCAGAAATTACAGTAAATACAGTAATATTATTACATTATAACACACCATTTTCTATTTTTATGTATTTATAAAAATACATTTAATTTATTTTTATATGATGATGGCTAAGCTAAATCTTCCACAGCCACTACTCCAGTCTTTAGTGTGTGATCCTTCAGAAATCATGTTTGTTTAATAAAAATGTACATTTATTAAAAAAACACTTTCTGACTTTTGAATGGCAGGGTAAATTGTATACACACTAAGGTCAGACGATACAAAAATATCCACAAAACACATCTTCAGGTTTAATGCTCAATTAAGACAAGCAAGCAGCACATACCTTTGCATATTTTAATAAACTTAAAACTCCAAAGAGGGCATTTCTTGAAGCCGTAACATCAGTAACATAAGTTATCTTAAAAACAACAGTAAATGCACACAGGGTTATTCTCTCTACATGACAGTTTCTGTAATATTGTGACCAAAAGAACATGACATCATATATAATTTCAGACCAAGTGATAACTGATTGAAATGATACATTATTAAATAATAATAATGCATGGCTACTATAAAGACAAAACATTTTAATTTTAACTGAACTCTATAAATAATAACTGTTTCCAGGTATTAAGTTAGCGACAATGTTACCAGCTCTCCCTTGGTATGCTCCTCTACTGAAACCAGAGTGTAGCAATGTAATACAATGTCAGCGCTAGGTCAGAGGGTCACAAGTCTTCACCTGCACACTGTATCAAATGTATTCATGCTGAGAGGAACTCTTAGCAATACAAGACGCCTGCTGACAGTACACGTAAAAATAAACAGGCTCAGTTCATCCGATTGTCACACAGTTTAAATAATAAATTAATAAAATACAAAACAGCACTTGAAACTCCAAAGTTTTTTTTCTTCTTCAGTATGAGGTCGGTTAAATATGCATAAGAATAGTTAAAAAAAACAACAACAAACTAATAAATATCACAAAAAAGGTTTTTAGAAGTTCATTTTTTGTCCATTATAATAAGGCCTTCTTTGTTCTTAATGCGAACCCTCCCAGATGAGAACTTTGTTTTTTGCCTCCCATTTGTGTAAACAGTTTTAACTGTTCCATCCGGGTACATCCTCCGCTTGTATTGTGAAGTGTGAATCTCTCTCTGCCCATTAGTAAACTCCACCACCTTTTCCCCATGTCTGTGGAAACAGTGTGTAAGGGAGCATAGAAGAAAAACAAACAAACAAACAGGAAAGGCAGACATCTTACTGTGATATCTTGACAACAGTTCCATCTGGAAAAATGCTCTCCTCTCGACCGTCGGAGTGGAAAATCTTGACCGTTCCATCTGGGAAGGATATCTCCCTTGTGCCATCAGGATGGTGTTTTTCTGTTAAATGTAACAAAGAAATGAAAAGAAAGCAAGTAATGATCTGTTTTATTTATAACTTATAAAACTATTTTTAAGTGCTTGTCATGGAAAGAAAGTCTTTCACATCATTTGTCCCAACCTCTTTGGTTGTTTGGAAACTGCACAACCTCCAGACCAGATGGATAAGTGGAGTGCGTTGTTTGAGCATCATTATAGTAGTATATCTAAATGTAAAGAGGTAAAATTGTTAACTAAGAAATTTCAAATAGTTGAATTGTAAACCAAATCGTTTTGATTTAGTTCATGCATTGGACTTAAACCTTTTAACTTTGCTTAAACATGGGTAGAGCATCTCTTTATTTATTTATTTTTGTATACTTCTGATAAAAACAACAACAAAAAACGGCCTAATAAATTTCTCATATGCTGGATTCAATTTTTCTATCAACTTTTTAGTCAATATTGCCAAGATTATCCACCAATAATCTGGGCATAAGTTTAGATCAATCAAGCCTACGAACAATCAGTTCTAAAAAGAAATATAAAACCTGTGCTAACTTAAAGGAAACATCTCAATAAAAGTATTAAACCAAAACCAAATATAAAAATGAACAAAAGACTGCCTGGAAAAAACAAAACTAAACTACATAGTTGTACTGGTAGCAGTAGTTGTACTACTACCGATACTAATTTGCGATTTTTTTGGTCAACTGCTAAAAAGAACTAAAAAAAATAGGGAACAAATTAATCTGAACTTGAAACAATAATAAATAATGAATCCAAAATTAATAAAAACCGTAATAATCCAGATTTGAAGACATGTCTTGAGAACAAAAATACAGAAACAGATGTGTGACACATGTAGCGTTGTGAGACAAAAACCAAAGGTTTGGGCCTGTAGAAACATGTAAGTGTTCTGGTGGATGACCTCAAAGTTATTAGTAATAATTTGAAATGTTGCAATACACCAGTAACTGTGGGAACAAGCTTGATGAGACTTCCTTATTCACTGATGATACACACCACAGTCCCGTCAGCCAGTGTACGTTTAACATCTCCATTGAAGAACGTAACAGTGACTGACTTATCAACACCGATCTCTTTCTTCGTTCCATTGCGGAATGTGATCACACGACATCCGCTCCAAAAAAGACGCTCTACCTAAATAAAAGTAGAGCATTTTTAAGTAAATATAACAAGCTTGGTGTAACTGAAATGTCTAATGTTTTCGCAAAACACTGTTATTACCCTTCCATCTGGATAGCGGGTTTCCTCTCTTACTTTGTTTTTTCTGGCCTGGGATGCCATTTGTGTATTATTGCAGTCAGTATAATGACAAACAAAACTTCCCTATGGACAAAAGTGTCATTATGATACTATGATGCATTGAACATTTCATAATAGAAACTGGGTCAGACTGTTCCAGTGATACAATAAGATAAAACACTGTACAAGTGTGTGTTACTTCACGCTCTAATTGTGAGTGTGCTGAAGTTGGCTGACTTCATCAGGGGAACTATCCCTTTAAGAGAAAAGTAAATACCTTTCCGCCTTGTGCAATCATGGCATTGTTCTGTGGACCGTCAGTGGAAAGTGCAGGATTCTTTCCTTTTTGGAAAAACATAACACACAGAACATGGCAAGTTTGTACACAGTACATCTAATATGTGATGACAACTTGTATATTGGTTTCTAGGAAATGAAGCACGAGAGAACACACTTACTCAAAGAATTGTCTTTTAGCTTGTTAGTTTTGGTAACAAAACGTCCATTTGCCTGGCAATTCAAGAAGATGTTTTAGACAAAATACACTGCGCACTTCTGTTTTCCAGTAAAATATGTAAGAAAAGCTATTTTATTTTATAAATCTCAAAGGTTTATGCTTAAAATAAGAACATGTTTACTGCAAAACAATACTGAAGTACTGATTTTGTGTGTCTGAAACTGGCACAGTGGTTGAATAAATATATTACATAAAACACCGGTCTGACTAAATATTCCATTTATATTGAATAGCTCTGTCGTCATAAATTATAAACAGCGCAAACAATTACAATATAAAATCAGGATTTAACACTTACATTGTATGAAACAGAGCTGGGTAGATGTATTGCACATGCATGAATTAGTTATAAAGAACTGAGTCAATTATCTGACACTGGGCTTTGAGAGTCATCGTGAATTATTTCTGAGGCACTCAAGAACTTATTACACACCTCAACGGGTTTACAGGAAATGGGTTTAGCTCAATTAGTTGGGACTAAAACTAGTCTGGCTAAATATGACTAAACATAAATATGGAAATATTTATTTTAAAGTCATAAAACCATAGCGCACCTGTTGTGTCTTATGGATGAAGGGTTTGTTAAAGGGAGTTGCGCTCCTTACGTGATGGATTCGCTCTGGTTCTTCTCTTCTCTGCTCAAAATGATGTACAACACGTGTTATTTCGTGTTGTCAAATAATTAATCGCATCCAAAATAAATATAATGTGTATACTGTGTATATTTATTATTTTTATATAAATACAAACACATGCATGTATCTATTAAAAATCTTTTATGTATTAAATATATTTATATATAATAAATATACATGTAAATGTTTTCCAAATATATAATGTATGTATCACATAAACAAAAATGTTTATTTTGGATGCATTTAATCAGGATTAATCGTTTGACAGCACCAATATAAATCTACATATATATATATATATATGTATATACACACACTGTATAACTTAACTGTATAAATATGTTTCAGATACATGGTTAGATATTTTTATTGGAAAAATAGTGGTTTGAATTTGCTCTGACCATGCTGTATGATCCAGAATGAAGAGCAGAGGAACCAGCGCTCTGGTGTGATCTCTTGTTCACACTGAGCCTGCTCTGAAGCTCTTGGTTTTCTCGGGTGAGAGCTTCCACACGGCTCTGGAGGAGACTGTGGGCTTGTGACCAGTGAGACTCCCTTTCCACCAACTGCTGCTTCAGAGACGAGATCTGCAGGCTCAGATCCTACATGTTGATTAAAATTAAGTATTTTTGGATGTATTCACTATTGAACCAATGTAAGGATAAGACAGTATAAAAAATCTGTGGTTCCATGAAGAAAATTACACATCTATAAAACATTGCCACTGCCAAAAAGTTCTTTACTTTTATATTTCTTAATATGTTATTTACTTTAAACAAGTGTTCTTTTTAAACTATTTAGTAAAAGGTTTTTTGGGGAACCCAAAACGGTTCTTCTGCGGAATCATTGTTAAAACATTTTACTACTGTTTTTAGTAGTCTACTGTATTTGATAAATAAAGTGGATTCACGCTTTGAGACATGATTTAAAGTTGTGTAAAATGTCTTGTTGATTTTACCTGATGAGGTTCATGAAGTTCTTTCTTAAGCCCGAGCAAAGGTCTGCAGCCATCCTCACCATTAAAACCATACTCTCTCATCTCTTCTCTAGTCAAATTCATGAATACGTGAATTAAAAAAATACAAACTAGAGTAAAAATCATATTATCATGTAAAATCATCATCTTTCTACAAAACCTGATTGGAATATCTGGTTGCTCTTGTCCTGTGCCATGAGCGGTGTCTTCTGGAGTGACTTTTACTTTTGGGAACTCTATTGTGAAGAGCTCAGAAGCAGAAGGTTGTTTAAAGTCACTGCTGGTCCCCCTTTCTTCAGTTGTTTTGGAGCAGTTAGTCACAGACACTTCTAAACTCTTAAGTTCAGAATCACTGCTAAAGCTTGAAGAGCTGGATGTAGGAGACGAAGTGCGATGTTCTTCATTGAATTGAGTCTCACTCGGGGCGTCACTAGCATAGTCATCATCTGACAAATCCAGACTCTGATCTTTGTGATCCATGTGCCTCGAGAGGTAATGAGGCAACTGGTAATACTGAGAGTTGGGACCATCCTCACCGCTAGTGCTGTCACGAGAATCGCTAAGAGCCAGTGACTCCATCACCTCGTCAATTAGATTGACTTCTTTAGATAGATAACCACTCTGGTTGTGCAAACGGTAATTTGTAGCTAGACCATTTCGCTCAGGGATTTTGACAATGTGGTCATTAATCTTTTTAAATCCAACACTTTCTTTGCTTTGTGCTAGAGCAGGACCACTTGACTTGCTTCCATTGGTTTTACCACAATTTCTCAAGACTCCAACACTCTGCTTACTTTTAAGTGAGACTGCATTGTTATTAGCAGGCAAATCTTTGACTTTGCCTTTGTTGTCTGATGATAAATCATCATCCTGTAGAGCAACAGTCTTCTTTAGAGGGTCTTCCACTCCATTTCTTTGGTCACCAAAGTTTTCTACACCCTTCAGTCCAGGGCCGCTCCTATTTGGTATAGCTTTCTGATACAATTCAGTGGGATGTATCGTCTGCTGACTGAGCTTCAGTCGTGGACTAACAGAGCGTCTCCTCTGGGGTTTTTGTGAGCAGTCTTTACCCTTCGAAATTCTAGATGTTCCTTCTCCTTTACGAAGAAAATTCCTCTTCTCTGCTCCTCTGATTTGTGCATTAGTCTGGGAAATAGAGAGGATATTGCTTAAAACACACTTAAACTGCATATAAGGTACTTTTTAAATACTGCTCATACCCGAGTCTGATGGAGGAGAATGGGTTGGACTGTTTTGAGATGTTCTTCAACAAAATCTTCAAAAGTTTTTTGCTCTTCTCTCAGTCCTGGTCGAATAGGTCTGTGTTTAATAGATATTATTTTAAAACGTCATTTATTCCTGTATATCTGTGATGGCAAAGCTACATTTTTATCAGCCATTACTGCAGACAAAAAAATTCAGTTACTTCATTAAAAGTTACATTAATTAGAATCAATTTTATATCCATGGGTATTGTTTATTGTATGTTTGAATATTTTATCATTTGACATTTTGTTGAAACCTTGGTAATAATGAGAAGAATTTGTTCTTGCATGACCAGCAAAGTATTAGTATTTAATTATCTATTATCTATCTATTATTTATCTTTTCTTTATGCACTAGTAACCACCCCTTGATCCAGATGCTGAGTCAGTAAGGAACTTGCACTATCATCGATGCCCCACAGCTTCCATGAAACTTCAAAACATATATTTTCACAGCATTTTATACCTTTCCTCTGGGTTTGGTGGGAGACCTTGCCTCGATCCGAAAGGGCTAAGAAGACAGTCTTCTTGTGCAGGTTCTAAAGACTCTTCTTTAATAGGAGACAAGCGTCTGAGCTCTGCTGATGGTGCAACATATGCAAATAAATTCGAAATCTCATTTAATATTCTTACGCCACATAACCGAGGTTAACCTCAAGGAACAAATGTAATGCAATTTATTACATTATGCAAGATATAATGTATTAAAAGCGAGTGTCCGCATTGTTAAGAATATTGTACTACTATACAAATTAGCTCGCTACGGAAATGGGAGGCAAGGCAAGTCTTTTAAACAGGTCATGTCCTTTTGCTATAAAAGGCAATGTTTGCCCCTCAGGTCATTTTCTTTAGAAAAAACCCTTCAGTCTACTCAGGCCTGTCTAGACAAGCCAATAAATAGTTCTAATAGACGAACTCAGGTGTTAAAGACAGAAGATCAATAACCATCACATTTTTTCGCATACATTTGTTATAACTTGCAGAGTATAGTCAACACACCCCACTATTGTACTGCCAGAATAATCCTATCATGACATATGATCTTTGCAAAAACACGACTATGTCTTCAGCAGTTTGTTTTTTAAAAAATTGTGGATTATCTTCCTGGCACTTGATCTTATCAGTGGCGCTCACTAAATGCTGTATAAAAGTTGTAAACATTAGTTGTGTTTGATGACGCCCTTTTTTTGTCTTTTTCAAAGCAGTTCGTGACATCAGGCATTTACTGTAACTTTTCAACAGGTAGAGACTTGAATGCTTCAGCAGAGGAGGTGCTTTGCCTTCAAGTATGCGCAGCTTTAAAATGCTCTGCTTTGGTAGAACAGACACTCACAGTTGTGTCGCCTGCTGATATTACATATCGCTTTAGACCCGGGATCCCAATATGGAGAATATGGTAAACTCTACAGAGTCAATACCCGACTACATCGACACAAGCTGTCAGGACAATGTTGACCAAAACCGTGCACTGTATATTTTCTACTCTTCTGTAGTAGGGCTAGAGTTTATTTTGGGTCTCCTGCTGAACATTACAGTTATCCATCTCTTCATCTTCAAGCTCAAGTTCTGGAAATCTAAGACCATTGACATTTTCCTGTTCAATCTGGTCCTGGCTGATATTTTGTTGCTGATTGGATTACCCGTAAAGGCGTACAACTTTCAGCAATGCAGCGAACAGAAGGTAGTGTGCAAAGTACAGCTCTTTCTGCAGTTTCTCAACCGAGGAGCCAGCATCGCCTTCCTGACCATCATCTCCATTTATCGATATTATAGTGTGGTCCATCCTGGGAAGAGAAAAGTTCTGAGGATTTTAAAACGAGCGCCTCAGATTTCTGTATTCATCTGGGTGCTGCTGGCAATTTTGACCATTCCGGCCATGTTGCAAAGTTTTATCAGATGCAACAGCAGTGAAAAAGACGGGGTACCGACCCCCATTGTTATACTGAGAGAAACGGTGTTTTTTACTCAGATTTTCATCCCATTTTTTGTTCTTGTGTACTGCTCAATACGGATTATCAAAAGACTCAAACAGAAGTCAGTAGGCAACAGGAATAAGCTCTGGAGAGCGATGTTCCTTGTCACTTCGGTGGTTCTCGTCTTTGCTGTCTGCTTCTTGCCATACGCCTTTACAAGAGTGGTGCAACTAAAGATCAGTGGGCCGTTGATGAAAGAGGAAAAAAATACTGTTGTTAAACTGTACGATGGGTTTATTTGTCTCTCTTATCTGAACTGTCTTCTGGATCCGATCTTGTACTGCCTGAGCAGCAGTAAATTTAAGAAGCTATATATGTCAATGTATCTTCCCTTCTTGCTGGAGAAGGAGCCACCTCAGAAGGAAAGCTCAGAAGATACTGCAGATGACTGAACTAAGTAAAAAAGAAGATGCTTTGAAAAGGATGTTCGGCGAATTTCAGTCAGTTGCTTGCAGTTGCATTTTTCTAAAACACTTTGAATAGTAAATGAATAGTTGATACATAAAGCATTGCATCTAATATTTATTTAATTTTTTTTTATAAATATATATAAAAAAGGTCTAGATTTTAGGTGAAAATTTTTAGAAATGTATAAATTGCAGAAATCCCATTTAAATGGCCCTGCCGTGTGACAGTTGCACAATTAGTCCAATGCATAAAAATGTCAAAACAGCTATATTCTTTAGTTTTAGATGAAGTAGCATGCAACACTGCAGCATGTCAATTCATGTTTTAATTCACCTCCTGTTTACGTGACTTGCTTATATTGGACTTTCTGATGACTCATGATGATGTTTTCTGGAAATTGGAACAAATGATTTAAGAAACTTCTCTGTCAGGCACAGAGGATGAAATGTGTAAACTTTCATGTTTGATCTTTTTTGCATGTATTAATATGTATAATATTTGATTTTCACACTATTGTAAAAATGCAGTTTTCTTAAGAGCATAAAGCCAAAGGATTTCTTGATTCTTACCATTGGTGTTATTAGATGCCAGAATCGCTGACTCATTCTTAATCACACCAGAATATGTGGCTTTGGATACGTTTACCTTGAAGGCATCTAAATTCCCAGAAGAGTCTAAGGGATCAGCTTCTGAAAAGCTCAGAGGTGTCTGGACTTGCCAGTGCGCTAAGAATGCGGGAGATAAAATCTGTCCTGAAAAAGAAAGTTTTGTAATGAAGAAAAAGAGTGGCATATAGTGGATTTACTGTAGATGGTAAAACTCAAAAAGAGTGATGGGTAAAAACAAAAAAACAAAACTCAAAAACGGTAATCACTGATTAAAACTGCCATTTATCTACCTGGAAATATAATTTAAGAACTACAAAATTTCAGAAATGAAAACCTAACATAACATAAACATATCATAAACAACTTCACCTTTTATTACCCTGTAAGAGTTTCTCCTAACTTACCTGGACTGATAAGAGAGAGTAATGCATTCTGTTCCTGTAAAAACCTCTGCAACTGCTGAAGCTGAAGGATCATTTTGTCATTTTGCTCTGGATTCTGTTCGGAAAGCGATATGATCAGATGTAAAATTTTAATTTGTATTGAGATTAAAAAAGGCTTTATACATCTACAACTGTATTAGCTAATAGCTAAGCCATATAGGTTTGATTTTGAAATTGGTGCAGACATAACGGGAGATAACTTCCGCACCCCATCCAACTACACACACACACACACACACACACAAACTGGATTAATCAGAGAGATTGCCTGAGGAAACATAGACTTGGCAGATTCAGATAGGGTTCAGATCGCAAACACATCTGTGAAACATGCATTTCTCTAATAATCCCTATAGTCCCATTATATAATATTACAGCATAGCTTGCTACTTTTATGACATTAACTTAAATATAAGTTGCATATAAAACATCCAACACAAAACCACAAACATATTCAGGTGAGGTAACTGGTTTACTGCTGAAGCACTCCATTAATGCAAGCTGAACCTCCAATATATGAGAAAATTGTGCATTATGATTGAGTTTGTTGCTTTGTCCACTGTACTTAATCGTAGCGTTTCAGTTCCATAGTAAACAAGTTGAAAGTGAATGTAAAATTCATCAGTAAATATTGTAATAAATATCTGACATATCATTGTTTTATATGATTGTACAGAATTAGTCTTATATGTATTGCTATAGATAAGCTCAAAACAGGTAGGGTTTGATTTTACCTTTGTGGCAACACCCCACTTCCCAACTACCCCAACATTTTCACATTTATTTTGCATTTGTATGTTTCATGTCATATTGTGTTTCCTACTTTAGATAAGGCTAAAATTGAACAACAGTGATTAAATATATTTATACTACGGGGCCGTTGAATGCTTGAATCTGATTGGCTGACGAACGTTCTGAGGTGTGCAATTATTTTC
>JAUMHR010000030.1:3124417-3136254 GCA_032361145.1 Enteromius fasciolatus
ATATTCAAATGATTTCTGAAGGATCACGTGACGGTGAAGACTGGAGTAAATTAATTTCTACAAATGACATTGTTTTTATTGGATTTTTGCAGCCTTAGAGAGCATCTCCCAGACTATCCTTTGAATGGTAGTGTGTCAGAAATGATGCATTGAATAAATAATAAAATCTATAAATAATAAAATCTATTTAAGGACAATTACGACTGTGTTGTACCATTATTTCCGAATAGGAAGTGATTAGTGCAAAAAAAAAAATTTAATACAATAAAAAAAACAACTAATATAAATGTTTTTCTTAATTAAAATTTGCACACACAAAAAAAAAGACAGTACAACATAACACCCAAAAAATTAATGGGAATTTGCAGAATCTGATCATTATTTTTATATAAAGGCCTTGCATTGTGAAACCAGCGCTACTCTCTTAGATTCTTTGTCAGTCATTGTTGATTCTAATGAATCAAATAACCAATCAATTTTCTAATCAATAATCACAATCCGACAATTTATAAGATAGAAAAACAGTAGGAATTGACTAAATTAACATATATATATTACATATTATACATAATATATTTGTTATTGTATATTATATTATAAAATTATGATATATTACTTAAAAAAAGGAGCAGTGAACATGTTTATGCTTTAGTTTTATGAATATTGCTGTTGCAGTTTGGGTGTGCAATATTGGCACGCTGATGCGCTGTACTTACCCACTGACTCGTGCTGGCCACTCTTAACATTGTGGGCACAGACTGCACTTTCTTTTCCACATTCTGTGTCTGGAGAAGAATCACAGAGCTTCAAAGTGTATCTCAAATTGTTGTCTCGGTCAATGGCCTCCCATTTGTAACTTCACTCACACAAAAAGAGAGACATCATTTCAGTTAAATCCATTTGCGTGTTCATGATTTGTTGCAGTTACATGACCTTAATAGTAAAACCAGCCTAAATGAATGCATTTCTTTGTCTCGGGTGAAACAATGTATCTTTTATGATTTTATTAGATCCAGGTAGCTCTAGATGCACCCAGGCTAAAGGGCCACAACTGTCATTCAACTAAACAAAGCAAACTAGATCATATTTAAAACACACAAAATTCTTTCTGGACAACTGTTTATACAGTATCCATAAGGATTTGCCAGCAATGATTAGCGTTAGGTTTGTTTATTTACTGCAGATCTCACCTGCACAGATCCTGGTACCATGGGCTGTCACCCGCCTCCACGGCTGAAGGCACACACTGAAGCAGTATGAAAGAACAAACAGTAGCAGCGATTCCGCGAAACCGCTCGCGAGCCATGTTTTAAACTAGGAAATAAATTAGTGCGCACAGTCCGACATGATACAGCAGTCCTTTCTGATTACGGATCATTACCGTGAAGCAGGAACCACTCACGGTCACATGACGACATGACACGTGGTGCGCTTCACTCGAAGAAGTAGAACGACGACAACGTGAGAAAAGACCGTCCTGAATGGGCGTGGTTTAGTTTTTTTCTTTTTACTCTTCACGCTAAACCCCAACCACGATCCTCACACACACCGCCAAACATTATCAAACAAACCAGGCCATATTCCATATTTTGTAATAGTGTTATCTAACAATAAATTATTTGAGCTGATGAAATGCTTTCATCTTAGAGCATCGTTAAGATTACGATTAAAAAAAACAATTTGCACCGTAAAAAATAAATAGTAATAATAAAATATTAGCCTATTATTAATCTTCAATAAAAACAATAATTTACTGTTTAGCTAATCTACTTAAGGATAATTTAACGTCTTCCAAATGTATGTTTTTAATTATTCAAAAGTGGAAATTTATACCAATTTATTTCTCTCAATGTGACGAATTACCAGTCAGAATCTAATATTCAAGATAACTTGTATCTACATTTGCTTTATCGTCAATGTTTATTTTTTATTTTAATAGAACAAAAAATGTCAATGAGTGTCTTAAAAGGACAATTCAGGTTATAAGTTATTAATATAACTACATAAGCTCTAAATACAAGTTATATAAATATAAGTAATCTTATTTAATTCAATTAGATAAAGTAAAATAAAAAAAGATTACCTTTCGGTCATTCAGACTAGATAGAACAGGTTAATTTAGTAGATGTTCTCCTGGTTTCACAGACAAGGCTTAAGCTAGTCACAGACTAAAATGCATTTTTGAGCTGTCTCAACTGAAAATATTCTTTGACATATCTTGATACACAGCTGTAATGTTTTCTTCCAAAGCATTTTTGTAAAAGTTGCTTAAATACCTTCATTTTATTCATATATAATTAATTTAAAGCAACTGGCTCCAGATTAGGGTGTTCCCACGTGTATGTGTGAGCCGCCATGCGCCCCCTTGTGGGCGACTTTTTTTTTCATCTGAACATTTTAAACCTACTGATACTGTGTGTGTCTTTCAAGAACTACCAATGAGTCATCGTTACAAAAAATGGTAGAGTGTGTCCTGTTTAGCCAAGAATTCTGTATTCCACATAGGACAACATGACGTTAATGAGGCCAGTGATGCACAGATGTAGTTAAAATCAGCAGAACAAGTTTGATTGTGATACCTGTAATAGCTATAAGGGTGTGTAATAACCATGTAGTTACAGTCAGGATGGCCGAGCGGTCTAAGGCGCTGCGTTCAGGTCGCAGTCTCCCCTGGAGGCGTGGGTTCGAATCCCACTTCTGACAACAACCTTTTTCCAAAGCTACTTCACAATATCTGTAGCTGATCTTTTTATTGTGTATTCCAACAGAACTACAAACGTTAACATTTTCACGAACAAGAAAACAACGTGTTAAACAACACAATCAAACAGAGGTCAAATGTCATTTCTTATAATTACTAAATAAACTTTTGCTGTTCGAAACTTAAAGGCATCATAGCCAACAGTCATCAATAAACCGAAAGTATATTTCATTAGTCAAATGCCCGACAAAAAGCTGGAAATCTATGGTCTATAGACTTCTTTTTTCACCAAAAATATGATATAGTTAAAATCTTACTGTGGCTAGTATGATTGAACAATACAAACTGTGCTCCATAAAACAAAACGCTCCATTTCCACAAAACACAAATAGAACATCACTACTGAATCATAAAATAAACAATTAAACCCAGCTATTCCAAAGCAATGTCGAGCGTAACTCGCAGCATCTGTTCTAAAATAAAACAATTGAAAAAATTAAGTTATAATAAATAAAAGTTATACATAATCAGTGTACAGGAAATTAATCAAACTTTTCTTACTTACAAAGCATAGGCCATGTCACATCAGCTCACCTAAGATAAAAAAAAGTAAGCCACGTGTTATTAATTTGAAATATAAAAGTAATGTAGCATAAAATAGGTAAAGCTTTAAATTAATTCAAAGTTAGTCTACAATTCCTGATTACATCAACCACTCAGCCAGACTATTTTTAAATACCAGTTTACTACCAGTCAAAAGTCAAGTGGACAAACTTAATTTTATGTTTAGAGAAGAAATTATTTCTTGAATTATTTTAATCTAGATGACCTAAAATATTGTACATGTGATCTACAACCAGTAGGTGGCACTATCACCAAACTAACTGCTCAGATGAACTGTAGTAATAACACCTACTATGGTGTTTTAATATGACAAAGCACTACAAAAATACAAACTAATTGTTTTTTTAGTAAAGTCAAAAAAGTTAGCTTCACTGACTAAACTGCGTAGTGAGAATCATAACTTAAAAAACTCTTCTGATGATTGTTTTGAAAAACATGTGAGCTAACTTATTAGCTAACACAATTAAAATGTTTCACAACAGTGACATTGCAACTCAATTTACGGTACTTCAGATTAAAGTAAAATAATTGTGTTTCTAGACCAAAGAGCTCATAAGCTATAAGTAGAAGTTGACTGATATGGTTTGTTTTATTTTTATGTATTTTTCAGCACCAATATCTTGGAGAGCAAGATGACATGTGGCAAATTTAATGCCAAATAAATGTACTTTTGTAATTTATCCTCATAACTTATCCTTATTTAGCCTTATATATTACAAAATGACAATATCATGCAGTAAAAATATTGACATCTTGACCTAACTGATCCATACAGTAAATTGCTGAAAACACTGCTGAAAAGCCCTAATTAGAATTAAGTAGATATGTCCAAACATTTGACTGGCAAACTATGTATTGTAGACCATAACGACAGAAAAGAAAGTTAAAGAGATAGTTCATCCAAAAATGAACATTTGATGTGTATCTGCTTACTCCCAGGGCACCCAAGATGTAGGTGACCTTGTTTCTTCAGTAGAACTCAATTAAATATTTTTAACTCAAACCGTTGCAGTCTGTCAGTCGTATAATGGAAGTCAATAGCAATCAAACGTTCCAAAGCACTAAGTGTCAAAACAAAGAAAAAAACACATGGATGAAACCCAATTAACCCCACGACTTGTGACGATACATTGAGGTGTTAAGACACGAACAGTACTTATATCATTTTTTACCTCTTATACACCACAATCTCCTTCTCTCCTTAATTCAGTCACAACATCCAGCATGTGAAATGGTCACAGATTCCTCATAAGTGACTGTTTCTATGGGCCGTGATACCTACGTATAAATCTGTGTGACTGCGTCACACACTGGATGTAAAAATTTTTTAAAGTTTTTTGCAAAGGCTAATCGTTTCATGTCTTAACACCTCAATGTATCGTCACAAGTCGTGGGGTTAATTTGGTTTCATCCGTGTATGTTTTTTTCTTTGTTTTGACTCAGAGCTTTGGAACGTTTGGTTGCAATTGACTTCCATTATACGACTGACAGACAGAGTTACAAATATTTGTTTGTGTTCTACTGAAGAAACAAGGTCACCTACTTCTTGGATGCCCTGGGGTTAAGCAGATAAAGATCCAATTTCCATTTTTGGGTGAACTATCCCTTTAAATGAATACAGTAGATCATAGTACGTTTATCATTATTCTCACTCACATTGTTTGATACCTGATGTACCAAGTGTTGCCCTCTCCACAGGTCTGAGATCTTCATTGCTGTTCATAGGGTATGTGTTTTGGTTCTCAACAGATTCCTGAGATCTTTTATCCATTGGAAAGAGTGGCTGAGAACATTCAGCTTTGTTTTGGCGCTCCTTTATCATGGAGAACACATTCATACTGCAGGAGATGTTTAGTTCAGATCCCCTGTTTGGTCCTTGATCTTGCTGAAACCTGATTCCAAGCATTTTATCGATATACACGGCATGATCTGAATCTACTAACTCTTTTGCAAGATTTCGCTTTTCAGTGGTTACGATGTCGACCTCCCATTGTGTCTCAGAAACATGCTGTCTGAAATGGATCTGAAGGTTGCTATGACACAAACAGTTCTGGAAGAAAACGATGGCATCATCAGACCAGTCCTGGTCTTTGGGCTTAACTCCCCTCAGTAAACAATGGTAGGTAACTTTAGGTAACCTACTAAGCTCCTCTGGAAGTTTCTTTAGCTGGCCAACCTCCTGTCGAGACAGAACGACATACTGACCATAGTCAACCAAGTTCATGAGCACTGATGTGGAATCGCACTGCACAATCTCTGCCCTGCACCATTTTTTCTTCTCTGCCGACTTTACCAAACAGCTCACCCCAGGAATGAAATGAACCTCTGGTAATGGCGCCAACACTTCAGGAAGGTTCTCAAGAATGGCAGAGACTGTATCAACAATCAAAAGCAGGTCTTCAAGAATGATGTAAAATTCAGATGGGGTTGTGACGGCTGCCGCAAATCCTTTATATTCACGGTTCATTTGGACAGGGGCCTGGCACAGAGTCTGTGGCCGATCCGAGCTGCTCTTTGCAGACGTTTTTTGGAAGCGAGGATGGTCAAGTGACTTATCAGGACTTTTCACCGACTCAGTGCTATCAGGTGACTTATAGCTTTTAAGACCATTAGCATTACAAGGAGAAACATTTTCTAGCAACATAGTTGAATTTTTAGCCACTGAAATTCTTGGCGCACTTGGTGCTAGGAAGCTAGCCTTTCTCTTTCTTGTTCTCCCTGTTGTCTTTCTCAAAAACTCTTTCCTTTGAATGGACGTTGGTAAGAAAGTAACTGCTTGCTTTATTTGTTTTCTTTCAACTGCCTGATTGTTTCCAAGTTCACCTTTGGTCTTTTGCTGGAAGGTTCTCACTTCTGTCTGAGTGGTTTCCAGTTCATATTGGCAATTCTTTGTGTATGACTTGGTCTTTTGCTGGAAGGTTTCAACTGCTTGAGCCTTGTGGATGCAAGAATCAGTTTGGTTGTTGCTCTGGAACGCTTTTGGAAATATTTCTTGACTTGTCAAATCTACATCTTTGCTTTGATCACCATCATACTTTGATTCTCCATGCACATGGCCGTCCTCAACATTCTCGATCCTCACTTCCCATGAATTTTCGAGCTTTCGAATGAATTCGACCATTAAAGGCTTACCAACTGCTTCTTTGATAAAAGAGTCATTGTTTTCAAAACAGTAAGGTTTTGCAAATGTACATAGAGTGCTCAATCTGGGCTGAGACAAGAACGTATTGGTTAGCATGTGAACATTCTGCCTGTCGACAGTTGCAGCATTGCCGTAATCGATAAACTCGACTGTTAAATGGCCACAGTTTGATGCGCTGGTAACGACAGCTCTGTACAAAGCCAAGTCTTCTTCATACTCTGCTACAACGAGGTCCCCTACTTTTATTTCTGTTTCCACATTTTTCATGTTATCCTTGAAGACAGTGCTGTTTAGTTCCTCACCCATCTGAAGGATGTTTGGTTCTTCGTCTTCCATTTGGACAAAGAAGCTTCTAGCAGAATTACAATGAGAGATGAAGCCCACACCTTTAAAACCTGGTTCCATTTTGACAGAAGGAAGATCGCAAAGTTTTGGCAAGCTCTGATGAGGTGGCAACAATTTAATGGAGCAGGGCTTGTCCTGCCTTTCTGATTTTATTGGTCCTTTGCATTCTTTTTTGGAAGATTGCTTTGGAGGTTGCTTATCAGCCTGTTTGGTTTTACCACATCCCTTTGCTTTGGAGTTCACTTTACTGTTTGAAACCTCAACACCAACTTCTTCTTTGTGGAAATCTAAGGCAGGAATTCTGACAGCAGGATCATGTTCTTTCACATCCTGAGTTGACATGAGTTCTTTGATTTTTTGATTGATATGCACATTTTCATCATGCAGATCACAAACAAAATGGCCATTTTTGTCCCTTGAAGTAAACGTTGCACGTAAAGATTTGTTTAGGACGTCAGTCTCGAGCCATGTGTTGACCTCTGGCAAATGTTCCCCCTCGGGAACATTCGAAAGACTGCATCTCAGAGCCTGCATTGGTGTCATCAATAAGTCAACTGCTGTTGTGGGAATTGGCATAACATTTTCTTTCTCAGAAATCTGCATATCACCATAATCGACAAAGAACACACTAATGTGCTGATGGGATTGTACAGGGTGCGTCAGAGCCCTGTACCATTTGCCGTCACAGATATATTTGGCCAAGCAAACATTACCACTGCATTCCCTAGATGTTGTAGTCAAGTATTGACTTTCTTCTGCAACTCTCTCCATCAGAAAATCAACAATCTCTATATTCCTGTCAAGCTGGAAATAGATTTCCCAAGGACTACAAACTTGAGTAACATGCACCAGTTCTTCGCTTCCAGAACTTATGTTGAAAGAAGAGTAAACAAAGGAGCGGGGGATGGCTGATGAGAGTAGCTGCTTTGGAGTTTGCATTTCCTTTGCAACACCTTTCTCTACAAGGTAGGTGGTGGCCTGTTGTAGAGGGGTATGAATGGTGACCACATAGAGAAGACCTTTTCCTTGCTCATATAGGTGGGAATGAATTCTGCATATATTGGGCGAACCCTCAGACACAAAATCCCTGAACAAATTGCATGCTTCTGCACTCCAAGAACTTTCTTCAACAGGTTCAATCAAGTTCAAAGTGCATCGGAATGCTTGTTCTTGAAGTTCGAAGAACTGTGGCGCAAGAGCTTGGATATTTTGCTTCTTTTCCTGGATAATTATGCCAAAGTCAACCAACATCAAATAGAGTTCGTTGTTTTTTTCCTCTAACACACATGCTCTATGCCATCGGTTATCCTGTGGAGACTTTACAGCACAGGATACTGCAGGAGACTTGAATGCAATTGTGTGCATTTGGTAAAACGCCTGCATCTCTTCCATCAATTTGTCCAGACCAACTTTTGTGTTTTCGTTTTGGCACCAAAAATCAGATGGAGAATTTATGTGTGAGCAAATGACCCTTAATTCAGATCCAGGTTTGAAATGTATTGGTTTGAAAGCATCAGCAGAAATGGCCTTTGGTTTAGTCATCTCACTGGCAGTGCATCTTTCAGCGTCACTCTGTTGTACCCATATTGGTTTCACTTGATATGGGTTGGGCCTAGAAGATGTGACTTTGCAAAAGGTCACGACACGACAGTCTTTTTTATTTTTTTTCTTGCTCAGACCATTTCCCTTATCGTTACATGATGGCTGCATTTTAACAGATGGTAATGCCGGATTGTATCTCCAATCCAGAGCCATTTTTGCTGTTGTCATGATGGTTGCAATGCTAGCATTACTTTCAGCTCCTCTCTCGAAAAGATCAACAACATATTTGCCATTTTTCCTGTGAATGACATGAACCATCAAGGTTTTGTCTGATGAGACCTGCCTAAAGAAGTTGCATGCTGTGGTTGTCCAGATGTCCTGAGCAGGAGCGACATGTGCTAAAGCACATTTCAGTGCAAATTCCGGTTGAATGGCAAACTTTTTGGGAAGCTTCTTAATTAACATGCTTGGCACCTTTTCAGTGTTCCCAAAGTCAATGAAAAACACATCAGCTCCTTTTTCCACAGTATCTACTACAAGGGCTCTGTAGTAAAGCATGTCTTTTTCATACATTGCACAGCAAAGTGCACCGGGCACTGGGTCTTCCAAAACCTCCTCATTCAGCTGTAGTTTGCTGAAGTAATCTTTGATTTCTTTAGTCATGTTTTCAAAATCAGGATTTTGTTCTTTTGTCCTTATCCAGAAATGTTTTGGACTCTGGACATGCACCACATAACCCTCAAAAATAGAACCGTCAGGATTTGTTTGACTAGGAACTGTCTCAGAAGTCTGGACTGCTTCAGTCTCTGTTGCATGCATCTTTTCAAGGACATTTTGAAGAAAGTTGGACTTGATGTCAAACAGTTTATTTTCAAGCGGTTTAACAACCGCTTGCTCCTCTGTGTGCTTCTCAGCAGTGCTCAATTTGACCAAATAAATGTTCTGATCTTTGTGAAGGTCCTCAATTTCAACCTCCAACGCCTTCCCCAGCAAACCAGTCTTGAGAAGCTCTAGTTGTTGGTTTTTAATGGTCTCTTCTTGTTTTTCCAAGCTTGAAAGCGAACAGGGGAATGTCATGATTGGTGTTGACAAGAAGTCTGATGGTAGCTGAAGGATGTTTTCTACTTTCACTGATTCACAATAGCCACTGTCGACAAAAACAACTCGGACCTGAGAGTTGAGAGGGAGACATTGCACAAATCCTCTGTGCCATTTGTCATCTTTCCCTTTGACTGCACAGAGCAAGCCAAGATTTTCAAGAGGTTTACTGCTTGGGGTAGCACAGCCTGATTTACATGACAATGCCAATCTGTTTGACATCTCTTGTAGGTCCTTGCTCATAGATGACAGTCGACAGTAGAACAATCTAGGGTTCACAGCTGCGGCTATGACGACTCTTACTTTTTGACCAACTTTCAGCTTTGGGCAACTGAGTGACAGAATCTCATCGAAGCCTAGTAGGCTTGATGATTTTAGGCAACATTCTTGCCCTATTTGGTTTTCAATCAAGAGATCTGGGACAGATTCATTGCTTTGTGGAATCGGTTCCTCAATAAGCAGCTCAACTAGTAGCAGAAATGTACTAGTGTCCACATGTCTCCCAAGCTTCAGCTTTAACAAGTCACAATTAATGTCTGGAACTTCAAATAAGAGTACATGGTATGGCAGACGCGCATGGATATATCCTTTAATTTGACTGCCTATCAAGGAAGAAAAATAACTCTCTGTCAAACTGTCCCATCGGTTCTGGACTGGCAGTATGTTGGCAAAGAAGCCGCAGACAATCTTTGGTGGGATCATAAGCAGTGTGTCAGATATACAGGACAAATGGCCGGGCCCAACAATCAACACATCTCCATGGTCCAGCAAAAACACGTGGAACAATTCCTCCTGGATATTCTGGACTCTTCCTCTGAACCAGCGACCAGACAGAGCATCTTCTACCAGACAAAGCTCTCCAACTTTAACAGAAACGTTCAATTTCACAGCATTCTGAATTTCAACTTGAAGAATGTTGTAGTCCAGTTCACAGATGGTCATATACTGACCCTGAAAGTGTACCAGTGTGTCTTCAGGACTGCAGTCAATGTGAGTCAGCTTCAGCTCTACAGGCCACAAAACACATGGAGCTGGGAGCTTTGACTCCTCTTTTGCCCTAAAAAAAAAAAAAAAGCAATCTTGTTTTCAATGTTCTGAAACATGTGGAGGAATAAAATCTGGCATGGATTCATACAGTATGTTTAAGAGAGTTATGGTCATGCTCAATTTAGCTGCATGTGTACAGCAAATACACTGCGTTCCAAATTATTCTGGTTATATATTTTTTTTACAAGAACATTTTACCAGTCCCAAACCACATCAATCTTAAAACTGCTATTGATTTTGTATTCAAAAATTTATAAGAGATATGTAATTGTTTGGGAAGGCTGAAAGTCAAAAACTCCTTATGTTCAGGTGGGCCAAATTATTAGGCAAGCTTTCTTTTTCTAGATAAAATTAGTGTAGAAAGAGATTAAACTCAGACTAAAAGCAAAAATTGATTAAATGCCCATTAGAAGGATGCAAAACTAATGCAATAATAGAATTAGTAAAGTTAAGAAATGACCACTGGGCATTAAAATGCTCATTGGGTCAGCACAGTCAAAAGCAAAAACAGGTGGAGAAGAAAAGACACGGTAACTTCAAAAGACTTAAGAATTAATGTCAGGAATTGGCTCAGAACCCATCAGGAACCATTAAGTCTCCAGCGACATTATTTTCCAGAACTGGATCTTCCTTGGAGTCTCCACAAGTTCAATGTGTCAGGTTCTCAGAGACTTAGCTTGAGTACAAAATCCTTATAAAAGCTCCTAACTTATTTATTTGATTTGTTTGTGGCGGGCCGCCACAATATCCAGATGGGCCGCCACAAATACCCACCACCCGCTGCCATCAGCTCCCGCGTCTCGCACACACGAGAGTGATTTTAGCACAATGAATGAGTCAAAACAGTGATATAGCCAAACAGCCAAAATCGCTGCATATGGTTGCTTATTAGTGTAAGTTTGATGTATATTCATCAAACGATGTCACTGTTACAAAACTAACCTCCAAGGAAGGTTCAGTTCAGTAAAATAACGTCGCTGGAGACTTAATGGTTCCTGAGCCAATTCTTGACATTAATTCTTTTGCAGTTTATGTGTTTTTTCTTCTCCACCTGTTTTTGCTTTTGACTGTGCTGACCCAATGAGCATTTTACTGCCTAGTGGTCATTTCTTAACTTTACTAATTCTATTATTGCATTAGTTTAGCATCCTTCTAATGGGCATTTAATCATTTTTTACTTTTAGTCTGAGTTTTATCTCTTTCTACTAGGGATGTTAACCGATGACCGTTTGACTGGTGGTTGACCGTATCAACGTTAACTGGTCAAAGTTGTCGGTAGTCGGTTAAAAAAAAAAGTGATATCTAAATTAGGCTATTATAGACAGTGGACTATACGCT
>JAUMHR010000030.1:3137601-3156454 GCA_032361145.1 Enteromius fasciolatus
TACTAATGAGCGTCAATGGGTACCGGCTGTGCTGACACTCAGCGTGCTTTTCCCGAAACTATGTTAAAACATCCCTTCTACACTAATTTTATCTGGAAAAAGAAAACTTGTCTAAAAATTTGGCACACCTGAACATAAGGAGTTTTTTGTCTTTCAGCCTTCCCGAACAATTACATATCACTTTTATATGATTAAATACAAAATCAATAGCAGTTATTAAGATTGATGTGGTTTGGGACTGGTAAAATGTTAATTTTTAATACAATTTTAATTTTAGATAAAAAAATCTAACCAGAATTTTAACTTGCATAATAATTTGTATCCCATACGTTGATTTGTTTGTGGCGGGCCGCCACAAATACCCACCACCCGCTGCCATCAGCTCCCGCGTCTCGCACACACGAGTGTGATTTTAGCACAATGAATGAGTCAAAACAGTGATATAGCCAAAATCGCTGCATATGGTTGCTTATTAGTGTAAGTTTGATGTATATTCATCAAACGATGTCACTTTTACAAAATCAGGATTTAAGGAGTATAGTGAAGGTGATTCCTGTGTAGCATTAATGGGTCCTGTTTACTATATACTTGTTTTTTGTATGACAACAGAAAATATAATGTGATCAGCTTTATTGGGAATTCAGTTGTATTACCGTATGTGACAGTTCATTAAACTGAACATATCTGAAGTGCCAAAAATCATCTAAAGGCAAACTGGACGCAATGACATCATATATATATGCTAATTAATAATTGATTAATCTCAATTTTAAAAAAAAATGTATCAATATTTATACTAAAATAAATAAAATTTTCAAACTCAAACATTAATAGTTTGGCACAAACGTCTACGAACACTAAGAGGGAAACATTGCATAGTTAATTACCTAAGCATTCTAAATTCAAACCAAAATGAGAGTAACAAATACTGTTATTATATAACAAAAGAACAAGCTGGAGTACAGCATATGGTACAGTATGGGGCTTGTTAGAGTCACGCACCCATTAAATTCATTAGAACATTTTCAAGTGGACTTTTTTTTAGCTGGTCAAGGATGACATACATACATTTTCTGTATGTATTAAGACAGCACATTATTGAAGATTTTACTAAAAATAATACTACAAATGTTATGCAAGTAACTACATATATACGGCTGTGCACATGACAGAATGTACAAGAAACATCTGTTAATCCTTACCTCTCCATTAGACTCGAGGCATATAAATCCAATCTAACCATGCAGTCAGTCGTGGTAAATGTTAAGGCACCGAGCACGTCTGCCACAGCTTGGGATGGAGGTAAACACACTAATAAAATAGCGTTAATACAACACATAAGTACATTTACGTTTTGAAACTGCAATATTATCATGTTATTGCAGATTGTTTTTTTTTTATTAATTTAAACTGCACGATTATGTCACATTACTATAAAAGCACTAACGTTAACGTTAGACTGTAAGAAGCAACACCTGACTGCTACAGTTATTTTTCATACACACTTTTAGTAAGTTAAACAACATATATAGTTACTCGTATTTCATTTATGAATCGCTTAATCAGTTTTCTCTTCATGACACAACAGTCGACCTGTCGAATCTGTCGGACCTGACAGATTGTGAACAGTTGTATTTGTGTTGAAAAGTAGCTGTTGATTAAATACCGAAGCTTTGAATGTCGAATGTATTATATTTGAAGATTCTGTCTGTAGAATATATAAACTGAATTGTGTTTTACCTTCTCGTACGACAAGATTCTCCGAGCACGCGTCATATTTTCTGGAGGTCGCGCGGCTTTGACACGTGCTGTAAAACGCTGCGTTTGTGGGCCAATAAGGAATCTTCTACATATTTCATCAAATGAAATGGACCGAGGCTAGTTGTTGTCACACAGGTAGGTTGTTTGTATATCATTAATTTAACTTTTATAGTAGTTTTTCAATTATATGTCCGATTATGCGAATGTTTGTTCGTTAAATCTAAATTGTTAAATCTCATGTTTTATTTTATATATATATAGGCCCTATGTGTGTGTATATGTATGTGTGTGTGTGTGAGAGTGTGTGTGTAATATTATGATATATTATTTTATCTTGTTGCTAACTTTCCATTTAATTTAACTTG
Source organism: Enteromius fasciolatus (assembly GCA_032361145.1). Classification (NCBI taxonomy): domain Eukaryota; kingdom Metazoa; phylum Chordata; class Actinopteri; order Cypriniformes; family Cyprinidae; genus Enteromius; species Enteromius fasciolatus. The sequence goes on from JAUMHR010000030.1 coordinate 3,139,728, forward strand.
ATGTAGGCCTAAAATGTCATCACACAATAAAATTTTTAAAATGGAAAATGAAGTTTCCATGAAGTAAATAAATCTTAATACAATAAATGAAACAGAAGCTAATGTAAAAGTTAGAATATTTTAGCACTGTTCCACAACAACTCAACACCTAAACCTAACATTCTTTTCCATCAGCTATTTATCAGGGCTTTTGAAACTCTGAATATAATACAAGGCCAGCTACTGTATGTATGTAAATGAAAGGCAAAATAGCACAGAGGAGGCTGACTGGCTCTGATTGGGTCTATAGCCGAGCTGCACAACCAGATTTCAAGGAGATGATATCCCTCTTGGTTAATCATTAAATCCCAGAATCCATTGCCAGTCTTCTGTAAATAAGATAAATGGCCTTAAGGCACTCACCTCTGTGACGCATCATTTCAGAGGGAGCAGAGCTTTAATTAAGACTGGAAGGTGTTATCTTGCCCGTTCTCGGATTAATGAACTTTTCCAGGATTAATGCTATATTTAACGGTTATTATTAGAGTCTCCATCATGCTACAGGTTTATTTTGTGAACATTTGTTTCTGAGGAAAGAGGAAAAGCAACACACATAGTTGACAAATTGTTTAAATGTTTTTTGGAGATTCATTGGGACGCTTTGGAGATGCGTATCATTTCAGGAATGTATATATGCACTGCCAAACGTTAGAATGGGCTGTTGATTTTGGAATGTTTTAACAATTTAGATTTTGAGGGGCACTATTTTGTATTATTTGACTTGGTGGTTTTCATTTTGCATTCCAGTTTTTCTTTTTAATTTCTCCTTGAACATGCCAATGAAAAGAAATATAGGGAGTCCATTGAAGAATGACACGTTTCATCAACTACAAGCGTCGCAGACAAAGAGAGCTTGCAAAAACACAGATGACCTCCACGCTACAATTCTTGTTGACCAAGACAATCTCGGGAAAAACATGTTTTTCAAAGCCAGGCTTGATGAGGAGGAGGATTCTGGCATTAAATCAGGTGGGAAAATCATCTTTGTTGTAAATTGTTTTCAAACTGGCTTTGATTAAACCACTGCTATGCTTTCAGATGAAAATTCTCAATCTGTCGTCAGTTTGTTTAGTAATTATACAGTATGAATAGTTTTGGCACGCGTCATAGTTTGAAAGCTATGTATGTTATTCATTTGGCAGAAGCTGATGAAAGTAATGGAAGCATTTCCTCTGAAGAGGACTTGGGCCACCTGGATTATTCTAAGACGTTCTCTGTCAAACAAACTGTGCCAAAGAAAAGCATCAGTCAGATCATCAAGGACAAGAAGAAACAGACTCAACTTACTTTACAATGGTGCTCATCGTTTCTTGTTTTAATGAAGCTTGCCATTCTAAGTAATACACAGTGGAAGCAAAGAATGATATGCTTGTGTTTTGTTGTTTTATTAGGCTTGAGGAAAATTACATTGTTTGCGAAGGTGTTTGCCTGCCACGGTGTATTCTCTACGCTCATTATTTAGACTTTTGTCGGAAGGAGAAATTAGATCCTGCTTGTGCTGCCACGTTTGGGAAGGTAAGAGGAGCTTTTATATCTACGTTCTCAGATCTGTGACTTCTAAAAACTGGCACTCTACTGAAACCTATTGCATTTTAGGTTTATTTTAGTTGATGTTTAGAAAGCAGTCATGATGAATATCTGGTAAAAGGTTGTGCTTGTCAAATAAGTACAGTATTAGACAAAAATACAGAGTGATTTTGTATTTACAGTGCGTTGAGATCGATGGTACTGTATGTTAAAACTCTATCATTGTTGTTTCAGACCATAAGGCAGAAATTTCCTCTGCTTACAACACGAAGGCTTGGAACCAGAGGCCATTCGAAGTAAGAGAGAGTTAAATGGCCTGGTTACTAATTGAAAATGTTATTTATTAAGATTTAATTTGCCATTTAAATGGTTACATCTAAAGCTCTTTGTGTTTGTCTTTCAGGTATCATTATTATGGTATTGGAATCAAGGAGAGCAGTGCGTATTATCACTCTGTGTACTCTGGAAAAGGTTTGACACGGTTAGTTTTGACCTTCATCCCTTCATTTCAGCGTCAAATTGCCTTGTCCTTGAATGTTTTTGAATAATCTGTGATGTAAGTGATTTTTTTCAATGCACATACTGAGACACATTAAACTTTTCGATGTTATTAAAATACTTTTTTGAATGTTTTATCATATCATTAATGCCTCATATGTTTTGCACAGATTCTCTGGAAGCAAGCTAAAAAATGAGGTTGGCAGTTTAATCTCTTCAGTGTCACATGGTCCTTAAGAATTCATTCATGCTGATTTGGTGCTTTTACCAAAGATTATCAATATCAATATTAATGCATGCTTGCTGAATAAAATTATCGACTGAATAAATATGACTCTAAACGTTTAACCCTTAACTATTTTGTGGTGGAATATTTATGCATCTTGCAAACTGTAGGACCTTCCACATGCATTACACATGTATGTATATTTTGTGAAAAATGTCATTTTTAGTTAACTCAGCAGAATAATATGCCTGCTCTTTATTATTCACAGGGGGGATTCACCAGAAAATACTCTCTTAGTTCTAAAACAGGAACTCTTTTACCTGAATTCCCGAGTGCACAGCATTTAGTGCTTCAGGAGTCTGTTTCAAAAGATAAGGTCTGTTTATTTCTACGGAGACCCATGTTCTACCAAAGTGCTACTTCTAATTTACTAACCTCAGATTCTGTTCATTTGTTAGGTCGACACATTGATTATGATGTACAAAACCCACTGTCAGTGCATTTTGGACAATGCCATTAATATCAACTTCGAGGAGGTGCAATTTTAAGCTCTTTAAAGAATCTCCAGTCATGACATCTAGATTCTAGAAATGTAATCATTCCCCTTTGTTCCAGATCCAGAACTTTCTACTTCACTTCTGGCAAGGAATGCCTGAACATCTCCTGTCACTGCTAGAGAATCCGGTTATTGTGGACATCTTCTGTGTGTGTGACTCTATACTTTACAAAGTGAGTGTTTTTAACCCATATCTGGATGTCACTATGTTCACTTTTATGCCATCTTTTAAAGGTTTTGGGCTTTTGAGTGAAATTTATGTGCCAGTGTTATTGTTGTCCCAAACCTAGACTTTGAATCCTAACATAAGAAAATCCATCTCAGAAATATTACATTTTTAAAGCTTTAATTTAAAATATACAAAATTATTACTTACGTGAAACATTTAGATAAGATTTATTTGTTGTTAAACAGTAGCTCATTGTCATCACATAATGTTTGACTTTCTGAATTATTTTGCACAGGTTTTGACTGATGTTCTCATCCCTGCTACTATGCAGGACATGCCAGAGAGGTTTGTCTATTAAACTGCTGCATAATATAATACTGTACTAATAATGTGGTTCATATGTAGTCGATTGAAAAAGATGTTGAATTTGAGGCTGTTAAGTGTTTTTGAGTGAGTTTAGGGAAATATCTCCAGTCTTTTGGCAGATATTCGAAATTTTGCCAAGCACTGGGAACACTGGATGGTGTCTTCCTTGGAGAATCTTCCGGAAATCCTTTCAGAAAAGAAACTGCCGATAGCACGTCGATTTGTGTCGTCCTTAAAGAGACAGACCTCCTTTTTACATCTAGCACAGGTAGATACGTTACACAGAAGCATCAGTTGATCTTGCCTTTGGTCATAAAAGTGCCACAGTAATAGATTGATATTATCTTTTCAGATTGCAAGACCTGCTCTTTTTGACCAGAATGTAGTGAATTCTATGGTGAATGATATTGATAAGGTGGATCTGAACAGCATTGGTTCTCAAGCTCTCCTTTCAGTTACAAATGACCAAGATTCAGACTTCTACTCTGAATGTGAGTTACTAATGGCTTTTTTAAATCTCGTATGCTGAGCATCAAACTATATTTACAATTTCTTGATCTTATCTGCTAGATGACTCAATTTCAGTGTTTCAAGAGTTGAAAGACCTCCTGAGGAAAAACGCCACAGTAGAGTCTTTCATTGAATGGCTGGACTCAGTGGTCGAGCAGAAAGTTATTAAGGTTTGTCACATTTCAATCTTGCAGTTTTCGAGCTAGCCGTGACTGTTAATGTTAAATTAGCATATTATATTTCTTCCAGCCCAGCAAACAAAATGGTCGGTCAGTGAAAAAGCGAGCTCAAGATTTCCTTCTGAAGTGGAGTTTTTTTGGAGCACGAGTGATGCACAATCTCACCCTAAACAACGCTACTAGCTTTGGTAAACCTTTAGTATGCATGATTCAGTTCAAATTCTCTCTATATAATTGAATCATTATAGTATAATAGTCAAATCTGTACTATTCATTCAGTGCCTTCTGGGGATCCACTGCAGAGAATGAGCCATAAAAGCCTGTACAAACAAAGCTTTATCTCGTGTCGCGTGTGTGCCCTGATTAGGGAGCGACCTTTCTCATTTGTTGACCCTACAGGTGTTCACAAAGCCAAACAGTATCACCTGGAAGGACACACATTTGACCTCAGCAAAGCTTGGTGAAACCCGTGGGAAACTCTGATTGTGTGCATTGCATTGTAGGATTCAGTACTCTGCATAGTGTGTTTTTTTTGTATAATCAGTCATCCAGGAATACTATACTATCAGCTGCTATAATAGAACAAACAGTTTGCAATTCTGAACAAAGCTAGAGTTTATGTGCAGCTGAGTGAAGCTGCTTTTAATTAAAGATTGGATACCTTTGATTATGATTTATTATCAAAAATTGAGTTTTGCAACATATACTAAAACAATTTAACCTGGTCATTTACAGGTTCGTTCCACCTCATTCGGATGCTTTTGGATGAGTACATTCTGCTAGCCATTGAAACACAATTCAATAACGACAAAGAGCAAGACCTTCAGAATCTGCTGGAGAAATACATGAGGAGTGCAGGTACCTTAATATTGTTGTGTTATTATAGGTGTATTAATAGGCCCCATAGTAGTTTATTACATTACTGCTAAACATAAGATTTGTTAATGTTTTTGTAACACCAAGGCTGCATTTATTTGATCATAAATACTGTAAAAACATAAGGAAATATTATTATGATTTAAAATAACTGTTTTCTATTGTAATATGCTTTAAAATGTCATTTATTTCTGTGAGGGAAAAGCTGAAAAGCATCATTACTCTAGTCTTCAGTGTCTTAAGATTCTTCAGAAGTCATTCTGGTGTACTGATGTAGAGTCTGAGAAAGATTTTAAATTATTAATAGTGTTGTGCTGCTTAATATATTGGAAACAGTGATACATTTCTTTTAGGATTCTTTTATGAGTAGGAAGTTCAAAAGAGCAGAAAATATTTTGTAACATTATACATTTTACTATCACTTTTGGTCAAGTTAATTAATCCTAGCTGAATAAAAGTATTTATTATTTAAACAACAAAAACTGACCCTAAATGTTTCAATGTACACACAATTGTCTGTAACACATTTAAATGTGATCTTTTCATTGTGACAGATGCTAGTAAGGCTACGTTTACCGCCTCCCCAAGTTCCTGTTTCTTGGCCAATCGCAATAAATCCGGTGTGGGGTCCAGTGATTCGACTGTCAAGGACGAGAACCCACCAGAACATAATTTCTTGTCGCTTACAGCGGCACAGCAGGGGCTCGGGACCAATGCTGTTGTGTACCATAGTGCCGATCCGGACAACTTTACTATATCTGGTACTTGAAAACAGCAGCTCACATCAATTTAAGACATTTTTATGTTTAATATAGTTAAAAAAGTTGTTATTGACTACAGAGTGCAACAGGCACTTTTTCAGAAATCTTTATTCCAGAAGTAATTTTCCTATTATTTTCTCCATAAGTAGTTCTGGCTACAATATTCTTCTGCAAGACCACGCGGTTCTGTTTATTAACCACTAGAGCTCCAAAAATTACATACTGCTGCTTTAATGTAACAATTTATATTAATTACTATTATTTCTCAGGTCAAATGGATTACTCGCAGAACAGCGCCCCCCTGATGACGCCCCCGATCTCTCCTGCCATGATCAACCGTAGCAGCGTGATAAATCAGGGCCCGATGGCTGTGAGGCCGCAGAGCAGCTGCCCCATCCAGCCTCAAGTGTCCTGCCAGACCTTCTCCGACAGCATGTACCAGAGTCTGCACAATGCTAGTTCCGGCTCCTATCCCAGCTCGTCTTACTACCAGCCTGTGTTCAGAGCTCAGACTCACACTCCAACATCAGCCTGTCAGGCCCGCGCTGAAAGTGGCCGCTACGCACCCTTCTCTGGACACCAGCTGACCAAAGACTGCTTCAGCAGCAGCTGCCCCGTGTCTCCGTACAGCTCGAGGGTAGCAGCGGCTGGATACGCAGCCTCAGGTGACCCTGTGATGGATAGTGAGGGCGTACAGCTGCTGGACACCACAGCGTATAGCTTTGGAGGAAGTGCTGCCGGTGGAGATGGATGTTCAGGTCCGGTTTGCAGCTCTGGGCACAATGGTGAGAAAAGATTAACTATTATTGACCAATTTACAAAAATGGATGAAAAAATATACGCAGCTGTTAAATTTGGGGTCAGTAAGAGAAGGTAAATATGTTGTTATTTTCAGATGCTCCTGTTGAAACATTATTAATCATCTTTCTCTCCTGACCCCAGGATATTACAGCAGCAGCGGGTATGTGGACGCTCAGAGGATGGGCACATTTATCGATCAGCATGTGTCTGTTATCAGCAGCGTGAGCAGCATTCGCTCCGTTTCGGCTTATGCTGAAGTACACGACCCTCTCAACATCCTGGATGACTCAAGCAGGAAGACAACAAGACCCTACTACACTGACCTGTCCACAATGGGCACACACACACCAGGTGAGGACAGGACCAGGGCTAGTTGTCACACAGCCGCTGTATCTCAGCACCTGTAATCTAAATATAACATAAGATGGCTGTGTTCTCAGGACAAGATGTCAGGCCGGAAAAGCTTCACATGTTTTTATATGCATCACGTTTTTTACACTACCATTAATAGTCTGGAGTCTGTACATTTTAATAAGTCTTAAATAAGTCTCTTATACTTCTTAAAGGAACACTCCACTTTTTTTTGTGTTTTAGTGTTTTTGAATCCATTCAGCCGATCGCCGGGTCTGGTGGTCCCAAATGTTCATTTATGAACTGCATCTTTATTCTAGTACAAAGACAAACAGTAGATATTTTCATCCGTTTTTTTTTTTTTTTTTACCATGACTTTAAGGTATGTGCTTATACGTGGTGTGACGACTAGCCCCAGCATCCCTTATATATTTAATGATGTCGTTATGCATGGTTTTTTTGATATATAATATCTTCCATTACTGTCTCATGCTTCTTTATTTTGTCCTGTTTCAGGTTCCAGCATTGCTCATTCCTGCTCCATCTCGACACCCTGCATGTATGGTACTCCTGCTCCTTATCACTCCCAGAATGCACTGCTGCCTCTCCAGGGGTCCACAGAGATCAGAGAAATGGTATCGTCTCTGCCCCCCATTAACACTGTGTTCATGGGGTCAACTGGAGGGCCATCCTGACCGAAAGCTTATCTGTAATTCAACATCTCTGCTGTGAGGTGAGAGATGTTTCAGCTCATCTGTATATCTGTCAGTGCATCTTCTATTTTTTTTTTTTTTGCCAATTACATTGCAAAAAGACTAGATGATTTACTAAACTGTCATTTCTTTGTGCTGACAGTTAGGATTATGACAGGTAAAGGCCCAATTATATATTTTATTTAAGTTTTGTATTATATAATATAATACAGTTTCATTGTTGTTGATTTGGATTTGGCATTATTGTATATACTAATAAAATATATGTAATTTTTTTTTTTTTTTGGAGGTCAAACTTTATTATTTAATAAACTACAAGCTAAAAAAAAACATGCACTGTGACCATCTGATATCATTTCGTAAATGTTTTTCCGAAAACGTTTCCATGATTAAAGACATTCAGCCTTTGATTTTGAATTATATCTTTCTTGGAAAAAGCATTTATCCATGAAGGACATTACTAATGCAGTCATTAAAAAGAGGCGAGCATGAAAACAGCAGAAGGACGTTAATAGAGCAGATGTTCAAATCATATACAATGAAGCCACATTCACCCCAGAATTATTTTAGTTGTATTTATATACTATTAGTTTTTATTCATATTTCCTTTTAACTTCATTTTAAACTTTTAGTTTTCAATTTTAGTAAAAAAAATTTTTTTTTTGCCATTTATTTAATTAATTGTGGTTTTTAAACTGCTGTAAGATTAGTTAATTCCTGTTAAAGTTTTACTTTAATTTACATCAGTTTAGTTTAGCTAGAAATTTTGGTTCGTAATTTCAGTACTTCCTCTTAACCTTATAGTTCAGTTAGTTGCCAAAGCAACATTTTATTTATGTTTTGTATGTAAATTAAATGTTATGTTATTTTATATTATATTATATTACTTTTTATTTTATTTTAAATTATACAAATGTATAACCATGGTTCACACACACCATGCAGATTGTATTATTTAATTTAATGACATTTTAAAATATATCAAGATACTTTCAGTTTTAGGTAATTCTAAATAACTCCAACTGGAAGTTTCTCAAACTGGAAACACAAATTAAGCTGTTATCTTCATGTTAAGAGATGAATTGATTCCTTGCATTGCTAACAATCAAACTGATAAAAGTGTTGACTAAAAGCAAGCGTCCAGCACACAAGCTGTTCCTGCATTGCGACTCTTGATGTGGTTTATTCACCCCTGGGTTATTTAAATTCAGCTTTGTTAGTCTTTGAGCAGATGGAAGCTAATAAATCCATAATCAGACCGTCTGAAATTATATAATTGCATCATAATATATTTGTTTGTACGGTGCTGGTGCAAACTCGCACGGCTCGGATGAGGATTTCAGCGTTTGTCTGTGTGTAAAGACGTGATGACAAATTATAAAACCGACCACATTGTGCTGGCCTTTATCTCCTCAAAGGGAAAATCCATTTCGTTTCTCGGACAGGAACAGATGGCTTAAAATGTAATGATTACAAAATCCTGACGTTAAAATAGTTTAATTACAAAGTCAATAATGCCTCCAACAATTGCCTGGGCTTTAGTGTAAAAACAACAGAAGGCAGAACGCAAACTTTGGGACAATGTTTAACCAGAACTTTGCATTAGGCAGGGAGACTCCATATGCAGCTCTGGCAGAGCAAAGATCAACAGATCCTGTGTAATTACTACTCTGTGTGTGTGTGTGTGAGAGAGATGGGTTTAGTGCAGTAATGTGTGCTTAACAGACTACTGTCACAATCATGTTTACACTCTTCTTACAACAGCTTAATTCATAAGAAAGAATATAACCAACCATCGTTCACTGTACATACTGCATCATTTCAGGTTTAGGATGTCTTTTCTGCTCAACAAATTGTATTACAATTTACTCAACCGTTAATCATTTTACGTTTAAAATTAGTCCTGTGATTTTTCTGGTTTACTCCAGTATTCAGTGTCACATGATCCTTTAGAATTTATTCTAAAATGCAGATTTTTTTGATTTCTGTAGAAATCTTAAAAAAAAAAACCTCAGTCATAATCAGTTCAATTAATAAAATTATTACTAAAGTATTTAATCAATCAATCAATTGATCATTCTTCTGTTTATGTGCGCGTAAGATGTATATTTAGCATTAGATGTATATTTCTAATCAAACAGTAGGGGTCGCTAAAGCCATTTCCTCTAGCTGTAGCCGTAGCGTTAATAGCAAGGTTTATTACTGTAAGAATACTAGTGTACTACTGACTGTACACTGTATACTATTATTTAGGCTACATGCTTTATTTAATTAGACGTGAATAACAATGAAGCCATGAAGGACAGACATACAGCAAATAAATACAAAACACTTCAGTCAGGGTTGATGCTGTGTTTAATTTCTGGCACTTTCTTGTCGACTTCTTTCCACAGATACTATTTGAACTGATGAATCAGTGATTAACTAATCTATGCTTTGATACAATTTGTATGGTATAAAATGCTATAATAATAAATGTGACTTGACTTGATTTGTCACAGTGGAAGTGCAATGTCGAGACAAGTACAGTGCTTTAGTGTGAGATACAGAGCCGGTGCTGTGTTCTCCGTTGTACTTCACATTTCAGCAAACCTGCATATTTGTCACGTGCATATCATATGTTATCTACTGTATAAATTAGCATACTATGTACTGCAGAAACGCTACCATTTACAAGATTGGGGTCTATAAGATTTTTAGGTTAGTTCAGGGACGCATTCAATTTACTAGAAGTGACAGTGAAATATTTAACAAATATATTTTTACCATTTTTTTATATTAAGCAGAATGATTTCTGAAGGATCATGTGACACTGAAGACTGGATTAAAGATGATGTCAGCTTTGCATCACAGGAATAAATTCCATTTTAATGTATATGCAAACTGAAAACATGTATCTAATAATATAATAACATTTCTGTTTTAATGTATTTTTGAAGAAATCATTTGAAAGCCTCGGTGATAAGCGGCACACAGCTATGCAGATTGCATTCAGACAGCAATAGTTAACACGTTATCGCCAGGATCAACTCTGCAGTAGAAGTGTTTCCTCAACACTTGAGATTTCAGGGTTGGGAGGAAAAAGCCCTACAGCATCTGTAGCAACACATCCATGAAGGAACTTTATCACTGTGTACACTTTGCAAAGGAGGCTTTTGACTAGATTTCTCACAGGGGTTTGTTAACAGGTTGAACTTTCTATTTTTTACTTTTTTATTTCTTGTCAATAACCAACTGAGGGAGGGAGGGAGGGGGGGATAAGATGTACATTTTTCAAATGTAAAATTAATGTTTAAAAACACTTAAAAAATCATTAAAAAAATAAAAATTCTGTAATGTTCCAAATCTGTAGGCTATATGTAAATGTCCTTGTTCTACAGAACACACACACAAAATGTGGGTATATAACCAAATTTAAAGTGCCTCTATTATGAATTTTTGAAAATGACCTTTCAAGCAGTGTGTAGCACAGCTCTAAATGACTGAAAACGTAGCAAAGTCTGAAAGTGCACCGTGTGTGAAGTTATTGTCTCTCAAAGAAAGAGAGAGAGTCGACTCATTTAGACGAGTCGTTTTTAAAACGAGTCCCAAACCGTTTTTAAGTTGACGTCCACATGAAACATTAGCATATTTAGAGCTCACTTGTTGGTCTTTTCGTGTTGGTCTGAATGAAAATGCAAATTCATTCTTTGCCACTAGGTGCCGCTTTTTTGAGCGGTAAAAGCTCACAAAATCTGCTTTAACTTGAATCGACCAATTAATCAATTTGGAAAAATTTATTGTTATTGTTAAATTTATTGGTAAAAAATAAGATGGAAAAAAAAATGCATATTATAAGACAATGAAAATGTTTTTGACCTTGCATGCATGTCAACCTGTTGTTTGGGACTCTTAACACCAAAATATGAACCTTTCATAACCCATAATAGCAGAACTAATAATTAATGGTATTGATTTCCATGATATAAAAAAAAATCTGTAACCAACTTCAAATTTTTTTCATTTGTGTTGACCATAAGAAAGAAGCTCAGGGTAAGTAAACAATAACAAAATTGTAATTTTTGGGTAATCGGTAATTTACCGTTAGTCTATTAAATAAATGTACAATATAGAAGCATAACGTTTAGGCAGAATGGGTAAAAAGTGCAAAAATATGCTGAAGATTTACTCACCACACCATCTAAGATGTAGAGAGTTTCTATCTGCATCGGAAAAGATTCAGTGAAACCAACCTGATCTCACGGCAATTTGTACATATTTTACGAGGTGGCTAATTCGTACGACCTCACTCATTCATACGATTTCTTCTAAATCATATTTTACCAATTTGTATGAATTTGTACGAATGACCTAAACCTAACCCCACCCCTAAACCTACCTGTCACGGTGTTTTAGACACTGGGTTTTTAGAGCGAAATCGTACAAATTAGTACGAATTAGCAGGAATTTGGGAATACGTAGAAACTGGCGGTGAGACTGTGTTGGTGAAACTCAGATGAAAGCATTATATCTCTTGCTCTCCAATGGATTCTCTGCAGTGAATGGGTACCGTCAGAATGAGAGTCCAAACAGCTGATAAAAACCTCACGATAATCAACAAGATTTTCAACACACACCAATTATTATCCTATAAATTAAAAAGCTGCATGTTAGGGGGAAAATCCATTACTAAGGTAACCTTTGAGATAGTGCTAACTGCTTTGAGATCGTGCTAACTAATAATGTTGGTTCTTCATCTATTTAGTGACTCTTAATGCCACATGCATCATCATATCCTCTGTAGAAGTAGTATTAGGTGTTAAGTGCTTGATGTCCACATGGAGGCAGTATAGTGCAGGACATTGAAGGCTAACATGTCTCGCTCTGCATCATGAACCTGTTTCAAGCATCAATACAACCCTCTGAATCCGGTTGCAGTAAAACTATGAATGCTAAAACGTTTGTGTGTTAATCTTGATATTTTTTGATCGCACATGTTCTAATTTCTAAGGACCTTTGTATAAAAGCACAATACTAAATACAGATTCTCACTTAAACTGTCAAACTGAAACAACTTCTCAGTCATTTTTCTTCGAGTAAACCATTACGTTCAAAACAATCCATTCAGTTATGAAAAATTGGTATACACGCATGTATCTTGCATAAAAATCTGACACCGACATTGTTTGTAATGTCTGCTAAATTTGCAAATGACCTATTTTTGTGTATTTGATGTAAAAAAGGGAATATGAAATGTAACTGGACAAACATGATTTCACTTTAGGCCTACATGTAATACATTCACACAAAAATGATGTACTGTACAAATAACAATGTTCATACAAATGTTTTTCTATGTACTATTGACTCTTCTTAACAAATACATATACTGTACAGTATATATATATATAAAACCTTCATTTTCATGGTTGACTGTCATGGTCATTTTGACCAGTGTGACTCACATGATGACAAAAATACTTTATACTTTAGTGGCCTTGGCCAAATTTCTGACATGATAACTAGGTTTTGAAGCATGAACGAAATGTTTTGGGTGAGTAATACATTTTGCAGGCAGGCAATAAATATTGAAGTTCCAGTTAACAGTTGTGACATTTACACTCTTAAGAGAATGTTAAGTGTTTCGAAAAATGCGCCAAAGCAATTAAGAAAAACTGTAAATATACTGTATAACAACAACAAAAAAACATTATCTTTTGATGGACCTAGAAGAAAATGCAAAAAACATATATATCTCGAAACAGCAGTTTTTGCAGTAAAACATAAACAAAAAGGTAAATAAACGTGTGAAGCAAAATAATACGTTTCTTTTCATTCTATTTGGAAAAAGTGTCTGATTTTATTATACTTTATCAAATCGGGAAAGAAAAAGAATAAAGGAAATTAAGAAAATCAAATGGGACAGAGATGTCTTTATCTTTATTTGGGTTGATGTTTTCACACCTGTGTGTAAAAAAACATATCTTTTTCATTGTTCTGACACACAAGTGCTGATTATAATAATTACCTGTATTTCCTTTGGGCCTTCGCAGTTTTCCCCACAGTTCTTCACTGCCAAAGGCTGTCTATCAGTTCAAAGGTTTTGACTAACAAGAAGCTCAAGAATTCCACAACTGCGTGTGTCTGCATATGAGTGAGCAGCAGGGCACTGTAACAGTATTTGGAGAGCATTGTGGGCATTTCTCTCATTGGTGGTAAATGTGTGGAGGAATCTCTCATGGGCTGCCTGACAGAGAAGCTAGATAGATAGATCAACCGATAGATAGATAGATGGGAATTTTTCTGCTCAACAAAAAACTAAATAAATGTTTACCTCACGGACAGATGGTAATTATAACATTCTTGCTCGACTTAATGTCGTTTACCTGTTCGAGGCTCACATGAGAGAGTTCTTGACCGTCATCTTTTCAAAAAACACTTGCTTCGGTTTCAATGGCTGACGTCAGTCCGTTTCTTTCACGCGCGGCATGGAAGCGTTTTAAATGTCAGCGCGCAATTCTGTCATGTCAAGGGCAGCGCAGAACTTGACAAATAATTTACTCCCAAAAGGTCTTGAGAGTTGATTTGTTTGCGTCCTTTTAATTCTATACAACATAAATTAAAACGGCAGACACCTTATATCCAAAGCAACTTTCATATAATTTCAGTTTCAAACCCATGGCCTTGGCGATGCTAACCACGCGCTAGCAAGAATGCATTTTCATAAATAAATAAATAAATAAATAAATCAGTAAATAAATAAAATAGCCCTTTAGATTTGTCATAAAACAAGATGAAGTGCTCGTTCAGGGTTTTTTTTTTGTGCAAGATTAGGCTACGTTTGCTTTCTCGCTTTCTGACTTTACAGAGTCTTTATGGTTATCAGGTTTGCCTTAAGCTTAACCTCTTTTGTGCTCTTTTTAAAGCAAAGAAAATGATTGCGAATCCAGTCGTTAGCTTTCTTAACCGTGCAGTGTGAACTATGCAAACACTGAGCATCCAGCTGGTTCCTCTCCTGCTTTTGCCCTGTATGATCTCCATTCGATGGAGACTCTATAGGAGATGGATCTTTACACGGTTATCTTTTAGCTGGGTGGAGTGAAAGGACTCTATTCATTACATCGTTTTAATTAGAGCGGGAGGTGAGGCATCCATTGAGGGCCACTTGATGTAAATGGAATGAAAGTGTCAAATGGGTGAAATCAAATGAATATGTGTTCCTACACGCTCATGCCTCAGTATCAAGAAGCAAAATATGTGTCAACAAAATCTCCAACTAATGTACATAAAAACAAAGCTAATACGAAAACATCCTCTTAGGTGTGCATATAATCTGCGGCTCACTAAGTTCGATGCAGATGAATCACATGAGGGTTTTTGTTGTTGTTCTGGGTGGCTTTTTGATATTTCGTTATTGCGTTTGACTGTGTATGTCAAGCTAAATGGACGTCCCCCACCCCCCTGTCTCTTTGTTACAGACCCTTTGCCTCGCTGGCCTGTGTCAGTGTCTCTTTTGTGAGGATGTCCCATGTCTCTATGGCAGCCCAGATGAGGTTCAGTGAAGGCAAGACATGTGATGTCTGGGCGAATATGGCCAGGTGTGATGGGGCTCTTTTCAATGGGGCGGTCGAGATGTGCAAGACAAACATCTCCCAGAAATATTATGACAAGGTTTAAAAGTGACAGTAATACAGACTTTTTCCTTTTCCCTCTCTCTCTCTCTCTCTCTCTCTCTCTCTCTCTCTCTTTTAGAAGACTTTATACTAGACTTCCACCTAAAAATAAAAAGCTACTTTAAATTAATTGGATTACAATGAATAATATTTAACAAAATATATTTTTTTCTATGAAATGGGCTTTATTTATTGTGATTCTCTATTTAGGCTGACTGTAATATTAATATAAACTGCTGACTGAGGGAAGAAAAACAGAGCAATACTCATTAGTCATATTTATTTATTATTAGTTTGTTATTTAAGTTAATTTACATTTTTTCCTCATTAATGTACACACAGCATATACCATATTGACAGAAAAACACAGAATGGTTAATTTTTGCAGATTTATTAAAAAAGAAAAACTGAAATATCACATTTCAATATTTGCTGTGACACTCATATATTGAACTCAGGTGCTGTCCATTTCTTCTGATCATCTGATCTTCTCACAATGCATGTCAGAACAAATGAGAATCATGAGGTCAAAGGCACTGCCTAAAGAGCTCAGAGACAGAATTGTGGCAAGGCACAGATCTGGCCAAGGTTACAAAAACATTTCTGCTGCCCTTAAGGTTCCTAAGAGCACAGTGGCCTTCATAATCCTTAAATGGAAACGTTTTGAATGACCAGAACCCATCCTAGAGCTGGCCGTTCGGCCAAACTGAGCTATCGGGGGAGAAGAGCCTCAGTGAGAGAGGTAAAGAAGAACCCAGAGATCACTGTAGCTGAGCTCCAAAGATTTGAGCATCTCTGGAGAGACCTAAAACTGTCTGTCCACCAACGTCTACCATCCAACCTGACAGATCTGGAGAGGATCTGCAAGGAGGAATGGCAGCGGATCTCCAAATCCAGGTGTAAAAAACTTGTTGCATTTTTCCTAAAAAGACTGATGGCTGTATTCGATCAAAAGGGTGCTTCTACGGAATACTGAGCAAAGTGTCTGAATACTTAGGACCATGTGATATTTCAGTTTTTCTTTTTAATAAATCTGCAAAAATATCAACAATTCTCTGTTTTTTTTGTCAATATTGGGTGCTGTGTGTACATTAATGAGGGGAAAATTGAACTTAATGTTAGCAAATGGCTGCAATATAACAAAGAGTGACAAATTTAAGGGGGTCTGATTACTATCCGTACCCACTGTATGTGTGTGAGTTTATATATACATAAATACACATACAATTAATCACAACCCAGCACTATTAATTATATTACAAATTTTAATTATTTGTATATTTTCAATTAAATCTACCATGTACCATATATATATATACACTCACCTAAAGGATTATTAGGAACACCATACTAATACGGTGTTTGACCCCCTATCGACTTTAGAACTGCCTTAATTCTACGTGGCATTGATTCAACAAGGTGCAGGAAGCATTCTTTAGAAATGTTGGCCCATATTGATAGGATAGCATCTTGCAGTTGATGGAGATTTGTGGGATGCACATC
>JAUMHR010000030.1:3193461-3210179 GCA_032361145.1 Enteromius fasciolatus
ACACATACACACACAAAATATTATATATATATATATATATATATATATATATATATATTTATAACAATACTATAATATAATAATATTAATAATAATTTTATAAAAATCACAGAATACATAAAATGCTAAATACATAAAAAGCTCAAAATTGTTTATATAAAAAAATACTATAAAAGCAAATGATTATGAAATAACACAAATGAGGTCTATCCAGCAGTCTGTTAGCATCTGTAGGAACCTGTTATCAATGCATTCCTTGCCACATGGTACATCTACAGTAAAATTCTATTGTAAACACAATTAATGTTGTTTCCATGGACTAGACCTCTTTAAACTTTCATTAAATAATTCATCAGCACCATAAATGACATTAGTTGAGAACCTCTGCTAATTGTGGACTTAGAAATTGATTCAGGCGTGTGAAGCCAGGAGCTCCTAGATATTCATAACAAGAAGTCTCTTATAATACGAGTCTCTCGACCTAGATCCAACACCATTACCAGCACTTATTTTGAGCAGTAACGAGTTCTACATTGGTCTGCATTTTCCCAAATAACAAGTTAAAGCCCAAATATCATGCTCCAGGGCACCGCAGCACCATCATGAACAAATGATGTGGAAAATGAGCTACCAAGGATAAAATCCAATAAATGTCTCGTTGATTTGTCATTAAAGCATGTTGAGTGTCTGCTTAGGGTCTATTTAACTTCAACCTTCCTCAATTTGATCATTTTTGGGGGATTTTTTTGTGGCAACTTGATAACTTTGCAAAACTATGAGCAAACAAAGTAGTCAAAATGTCTTTAAAGTGTTAAACCCTAAAATGAAAAACAAAAAACTATTTACTGACCCTCAAGTTGTTCCAAGCCTCAGTGCATTTCTTTCTTCTGCTTAACATGAAAGAACATATTTTGAAGAATCAGGGTATCCAAACAGTTGCTGGTAGCCATTGATTTCCATAAAAAATAAAAAAATATCGGGGACCAGAAACGGTTTGCTTCAAAATAACTTCTGTTCTGTTTAGCAGGAGAGAGAAATTCAGATTTGGAACAACTTAAGAGTGACTAAACGATGACAGATTTTTCATTTTTGGGTGTACTATCCCATTAATGGCCTTTGTTTCAGTTAAATAGAGCTTAGGCTTGTACTAATGACCTATTCGTCTTATTTGAAGGCCCATGATATTAATTACCGGTTTTAAGCATTGCTAATGAATTTGGCAGGCAGGGCTTTCTGAGGCAACGCCAAACACTTACAGCTGTTGGGAACTTTATAGGATATATAAGTCATCGCATAGCTTGGCAAAGATGGTGAAAGAACAAGAAGTGCATTGCTTGTTGACAAACCACTTAAATGGATTGTTCACCACAAAAAAAAAAAAAGAAGAACAGTCATTGTTTATTCTCCCTCATGATGTAAAAAAAATGTATGGCCAGAATATTCTTTAAGAATACTGATTCCTCTTCTTACTTTGTGTATACAAGTTTTGACATTGATGAAAACATTTATATATATATATATATGAAGAGGATTATGAAGATAATTCATTATAAGGATAATGATTATTATTATGAAGAGAGAGGATTATAAAACTAAAGGTAAAGGCAGCTTTTAATAAAATGTTTTTTTTTTAAATAATTAATAAATAATAAAAAAAATAAATTAATGTGATCGGCATTATTATTATTATTACTATTAATTATACTTTGCATTATACTATTATTTAAAATAAAATAATTAAAAAATGCTTAGAACTTAGATAAGCAAAGAAATAAACAACAACAACAAAACAGATGAAGCCAGTGGGTTTTTGATAATTTAACAGTTTAATCATTTTTATCTGAGATGTAATCAGGCCGCCCATTTATAGGCTATACAGCATCCGAGACATAGATGGATGGATATTATTTAGTAAACTAATATGATGGAGAAAAATTCCATTTACATAAAGTTTCTTGACTATTTTTTTAAACATAAGGGACAGCTATTTCACCATATTTCGATGATGACATGGGGCAGAGTAAATATCTCTGAAAGCACATTTCCAAGAACTTCCCTTGTGTAACTCAAAAAAGCATCAAAATGCTCTTACCTGAGCGTCTCGGTCCACTTCAGCTCGAGCTCCAGGGCCATCTTATCCATTTTGAGCTTCTCTTCCTCTTTGGTTGAGATGAGTTTGGCATCGTGCTGTTGTTTCTGAGAATCCATCTCTCCCTGAGGACAAGAATGAGAGAGGACATTAGCTCTGATGAGCCATTAAGCGCGTGACCCGTAATTGTAAGGTCTAACACGTGGCACTAAGGGCCCTTCTTCACAGCTATCAATCAAACAGGGGCCAGGAGATGGAAATCCATTTTCATTTCTCCACTCACTCATTTCTTTTCTCATGCACACAGAGGTCTGATTCATTATGCATGGTCACTCTGAGAAACTGTGCTTCAGGTCAAGGACACAGGAAGAGGAACCATGAAGAGGCCTCTTTAATGAAGTGCCTTTGTCACATAGGGGCCAAAACTGCAGGTGGGTGTAATTCAACAGAGCATCTTCTCGTTTCATAATGATGAACTCATTGCAGGTGTTTTTTTTTTTCAGGAGCTATTCAAGGAAACTGAGGGCGAATGCAATATATTAATACAAAAAATAATTACCCACATCAAGTTTAATGATAAAAATGTCTGCCAGGAGCAGCTGAGTTATGTGACTTTGAAGTATGAAGTCTCGTTCTCTTTTTTTTTTTTGGGAGTAATTGCTTTTGGTAATAGACCTGAAGGGCTGTTAAAAGGTTGCTGGTCTCTCTGAGTCTTGCTCGTGTGGCATCCAGCTCTTCTAAAAGCTTCCTCTGGGCATCCTTCAGATTGGAGATGTGTCCCTCAGCAGAACTGAGTCCCTGCTCTCCCTGCTTCACCAGCTCCTGGAGTCGATTCACCTGAAGAACAGAAGAAGTTAGTCACTTTTGAGAAGATGCTTGTTTTCTCTGTTGAATTGAAGAATGAGGCACTCTGAAAGGAAACTAAACAAAACATTTTCTGTATTCTAGTTAAAACTACAAGTAAAAGGATACAAATATCAGATTTCTTATATAATTAAGATATTTATTAGTGCAGTTAAAAGATTAATCACATCCGAAATGAACGTTTATGCTGTGTTTATTTATTATGTTTATATCAAAACAGACACGTACAGTATATATTTTGAAAGTACTTACATGTAAATGCATTTATATATTTATTTTCTTATTTTTGATATTATATCTAAATATATTTAATATATAAACATAACGTATTTTTATTAAATATATACATGCATGTATTTGTTTTGAGATATACTTGTTAAATATATACAGTACATACAAATTATTTCATGTAAAGAAAAACTTTTATTTTGGATGCGATTAATCGTTTAAAAAAGCAATAATATTTATATAATTAATTACTAACAAGTACCTTGTCATACAGGTTCCACATATAATAAATCTCTTTAATGCTCGTACAATGATAAATAAAATAAGAAAGAACTAATTATTTTAGTATTTATTTAAAAACAAACGTTTTAAATGCAATTCTTAAATTCTGGTAACACTTTACTATGAGGTTAATTAGTTTACATTAGTTGACTACATGAGTTAACGTGAACTAAGAACGAACAACACATGAAACAACATGAAAAAAAAATTAACAAATGTATTTTCATTAACTAATGTTAACAAATGACACCTTATTGTAAAGTGTTACCATATAATTATATAAAATTCATACATTTTTCATATTGGATTATTAATCCAATAAAACAAAATTGTTACAAATAAATAAATAACAGTAAATTTCATACCCTAGCTACTCAGCTTATTTCAAAAGCAGCTACTCAACTAAACAAGACCCTTAAACCGTGTGTTTTTCAGGTCTTAGTGGGCCTGTGGGCTTGTTTTAGAGGGGTTCTGGGTACTTTATAGCTGATTGCCAAGCAGCCAAAACCAGCCAGGCCAACCGGGAAACCAGCAAATCAGCACGACATCTTGAAAAGTCATCCTAACCTAAATATAACCTCTTATGTGAGTGAGATTTGAGATGCTATGCATGCTAATTCAGTCTCTCAAATGAAAAGTTCATCCCAATAAAGATTGCTAATAAAACACTGCAAATATAGTGATATATGACTTTTTAATGAGACTCTTTTAAGTGAGGAGCATGGCTAAATATGTATCCTAGGTGTACAGTTGGTTTCTAGATGGTCCAAGTTAGTCATAATCTTTGGCCAGCAACAAACCAGCTACCAGCTGGACTGGTTTTTGGAACATGTATGATAATCAATAAGCCAATGAACAGATAGATGAGCTAGAAACCACAGCTACCATTATTCAAAACTGATATCAATTTCAAAACATGCAATTTCAGAGCTTCATTCGCAAGTGTGCAAAGCAAATTGTGATGTGCACATTAAGCATGAAAAAAGCCAGGGGTCTCCTTGGTCCATTTGCAGCTGTGGCTAAGGTACATGGGAGCCCTTCCAGAAGGCCATTAAAACACATTGAGACTAATAACATGATAAACACATGACACTGAAATTAATCACTACTCACTTTCAAGCCTGACAAGAAAATGCTTGTACCTCAATGTTGGCCATGTTGAGTTTGGCTGAGAGCTCTTCTCGCAGACCGTCCAGTTCCTCTCGTAAAAGGCTCTTCTGTTCCTCTAGAGAGCTACGTTCTTTCTCGAACTGTTCTTCCATTTCCTACAAATCCAACAGAAGATGCAGATTACAAATGCTGAGAGCTTATAAACACGAGAAACAACTTATGTTACAACTGTGTGTCATTAAAGTTATTGTTCACCAAAACGTGAAAATCCCATCATTTGATCCTCATGTGATCCAAATCCACAGAGGAAAGAAACCCACTGGTTTAAAAAAAAACACGAGGGAGAATAAATAACCACAGAAGTTTCATTACTGGATGAACTATTCCTTTAATCGTGATAGAAATCTTTTTTAGGCTGTGGCATTTTGAAGGCATCACTGTCTGGAAACTTAATTTCAAACATGTCAGGGTAGAGCCTTGGAAAATCCACTTAATATCCGTCTCAGGGAGCAGGAAAAATAAGATGGCAAGATCTGCAGTGCAAAAACAAGGCATGGGAAGAAATTAATAGCTATATATTATTCATCAAATGATTCTTGAGCTTTACTGAGCTCTCCTGGAATATTCTAATAAGAAACTAATCACAGCCATCCTGTGACATCTGCAGAATGAAAATGCAGTTTTTCCATTGTGTCCTGTCCTCTAGAGTCGAATATGCAGTCTGTCTTGTTGCAACACTTGCAAGGAAGTAATAAATTAATATTCTGGCTATATATCTTGTTATATCTCTAATAATTAAAATTCTGCAAGTTAATTCAAATTGAACTGCTTACATATTCTGTATTTTAGATCATTTCTGTCTTAGACTGTCATTCTTAGACTGTCACTGATCATTTCTGTCAAGACATGAAAGAAATATACTGTTTAATTAATAACAGAATTGTAATTTTTTCTATCCCTTTAAATGTCTACAACAATTTGGCATCATTATATAGCTACATTGTACTGTATGCTTTTATACACATTGAGATAGACATCATTGATGCATGATAACAACACATGTCTTAAAACAACAACAGCAAGCATGAACCAAATTGGTAACACAAAAGTGGAGAGCGGTAGATGCTGACGAATTAAAGATGAAAGAGATGAGATCATCCCTTTCTCTTATCTTACAAGAGCAGAGGCGAGCTCCTTGCCCAAGTTGATTAAAGTGAAGTCCAAATCGAATCCAATCCACGTCATATATTCAAACACACACCAACACCTAAAGGAACGCTCTGTGAAAAGCCTGTGCATTTGTGGGTGCGTGGGCCTTGAGGAGAAAGAGGCCTTAAGTAAGCCTGCTTAAAAAATTGATGGTTAGCACAGGCAAACAAATGGGCCTTGCGTTCAGTATAGCCGGCATGTGTGCATAATTCACTCCATCCTTAATTGAAGCCACACAAATATGCAAATGGCCCCTCTTGAGTGTCTCGCTTGTGACACAAGACGTGCGTTATGACAGTAAAAAATGGATCCATGCTGTGATCCGTGTCAAATAAAATAAAATCCCTCCCAGAATATACGAAATACATGCTCGCCTACAGTGGCTCTACTCTGTGGAGGTTCCCAAAATAAAGGTTCCTCTAATGCTCTGACGGTCTGTCATCAGAGGAGTGAGTCACCAAACCCACTTTGGACACAGTGCAGAAACCGAATGCGCTCTGGAAAAGAAAGATAAAGAAAGAGAGAGTGGAAGGGCCCTGGGCTTCATCTGAAATAGGACGTCAGTGCGGTCGTCACGCTGCTTCTGAGTCAGCGGCACACTCTAACAGAGGCCACTCTCATTGATTATTCATCCGCGCCTCCATTTTTCAAACTGCATTTCCATTTCTGAGAGCGGCGGGCACTACGGCGGAGACGTGATAAGCCTAAATCGGCCACGCTGTAATGTGATTAACCGACGCTGCTCTGGGGTCACCGATGAAGTCCACTGGCACAAAGGCTTGCTGAAGGGTCGTACAGTTTTGACAGCAGGTGATAAAGGTGGAGCAGGCCAGCTTTGGGCAGGTCTAATCTCTGTAAGCTCTGTAAGAGTGGAAACTCACTGCTCAGCTTGTTAAAGGAATAGTTCACCCAAAAAGAAAAAAATCTTCTCCCCCTTGAGTAGTTTCAAATCTGTATGACTTTCTTTGTTCTGCTGAGCACAAAGGAAGACATATTGAAGAAAGTTTGTTACCAGGCTGTTTTCGATTACCATTGATTTCCATTTTTTTTTTCTACCATGGAAGTCAATGGTGACCCAAAATAGCCTAGCAACAAACTTTTTTTTCAGAATCTCTTCCTTTGATTTCAAAACAAGGCATTATGCACTCGCAGAGTTTGTAAATAGTTACAGGAAACACTAATACTGAACCACAATAGGATCACACACTTCTAGACCCTCAATTCAGTCCAAAGTAGGATGACCAATCGGCGGTGTTTAAGACTTGTGTGTACAAGTACTGACTTGTGTGGAAACACATGCTATGTTGCTAGAAGACACATGACAAATGAAAACAATGTGTGAGCTACAGTAAAACTGGCTCCAAAAATACAATAGATGGCTTCATGATCTAAAAACATTACACTATGCAATTTTCTATAAAATCACACACACACACACACACACACATATATATATATATACACATTATATTAAGATCATGTAACAATATTTACTAATAATTTTTATAAATATTTTATAAATTTTTGCATATTTAATTTTATTGAATTAGCTTATTTTTGCATATTATTTATATATACTATATGCCACTATTCAACAGGATGGGGTAAGATTTTTTTAATGAAATAAAAAAACATTAAAAACCCTGTAAGAAGGGACCTTTCTAAATCTATAAAATAATATCAAATAAAACGTATATTTATCAAGCACTCATTCAATTTAAAACTGACTTTTACATTGTTACAAACAATATTTATTTATTTTTACTTTCTATTTATTAAAGAATGAAAAAAAAAACAACAGAAAACAGTTTAAAACATTGGTAATAATGCAAATCAGGACATTAGAATGATCCTGAGTAACGGGTAATCATGCTGACAAATTAGCTTTGCGATCACAGGGATACATTTTGAAATATAAAAAATTGTAAAACAATTTTCAATTTTAATACTAATATTTTATATTATTAGTTTTACTGTATTGTTATTGAATAAATATAGTCTTTGTAAGCAAGAGAATTTCAAAAATAAAATGAAATAAAATAATAAAATATTTAAAGATCTCACTGACCCTAAGCTTTTGAACATTAGTGTTCCAATTTTTTCTGTAAAAAGAAAATAATAGTTGGAAATAATAGTTGTTTTAATTATAAACGAATGCCCAAAACAGCTTACATACATAAATACATAAACAGTAAAATATGATGCAATTTTACATATTGCAATAATGGGAAATACATTACATTCTAAACAGTACATAAATACTGTTATACACATAAGCTGCAATTAGAATTTGGACAAGACCTCGTTTATTTCAGCCAGCTAGATTTAGCACATTTGTAACGAGTCAGAAAATGTGTCTCCTTCTGCATGTCTCTCTCCAGGTATACTCCACACTTAGATCTTGGCTTCAGTGACCAGAAAAAGGAACGCACACCCTGGGAACACCATAACTGCGGGCAGGAAAGAGAAATAACCCACCGTTCAGCTAACGACCTGGGGTGCGTTTTCCAAACAACAAAGTAACTCTTTGATTAACCACCATAGTATGAGCCACTGATTTGTAAACGAACTAGCTAGTCACAGCTGTTTCCCGAACACGATCGCATCTCCGTCGGGCCACTGGGGCATTGTAATTGAAGTCACACACATGTGGCGGAGGAATAACTTGTGCTATTTAACTGATTAGAGATCTCTATTGAACACGACACCTATTGATATATTAATTTTTTTTTATCACTGTCATTATACTTTATTTGATCTTTGACTCGCGGGTTTCCTCTAACGTAATAATCCAGGGTTCTCTTAGCCATTTATGCACAAGCACACAAATTACATTGAAAAATTTAAATAAAAATGCATTTTATTTTTAGATAGAATAGAAGATACAGATAGTAATGCATGTTAGCTTGCTTCTTGTGCCCAAGAGCATTTTCATTAAAGGAAAACGCCACTGTTTTTCCATATTTCACCATGTTCTTCCCTCAACTTAGATGATTCGATACATATCTCAGCCATCTCAGTGCATACACTTAATTGCTCTAGCGCCACTATGTTAGCGTTTAGCAGAGCTCCATTCATTCCTTAGCATCTAAACAGAGATGACTTTAGAAACCACCAAACACTTCCACGTTTTTCCTTTTTAAAGACGGTTACATGACTAGATACATGAGCATGATGACAAGATAAAACGTGGACGATTTTCTATAATGTATGGCGGAAGAGCACTTCGCAGCGCTTTGACCTCGGCGCAGTAATATCATCACTCCCTCTCACTTCCGTCAATACAACCAAGGAGTGATGACATTATTGCGCCGAGGTTAAAGTGCTGCAAAGTGTTTGGTGGTTTCTAATTTCATCCCTGTTTGGATCATAAGGAATGAATAGAGCTAAGCTAAATGCTAACATAGTGGTGCCGCATGCTAAACTGATTATGTGCATACACTGAGACGGGAGAGATATGCATCAACTCATCTAAGTTGAGGGACGAACATAGAGGAACATGGAAAAATGGTTTATCCTTTAAAGTATATATATCTCACTAACAAGAAACTATCGCTAATAACAGTATGCGAGGCGATTAGCATGTCTGAATTCATAGTATTCGAAAAACAGTTGGCTTGAAGTACCCGGATGACCTACAGCTTCTGCCCGAATTCTGCAGTATGCATACGATGGACACTTTACTATCCCATGAGAGAAAGTGTAAGTAAAATTGTTTATTGTGGTTAAATTGTAATCTTTTGTAGCCTACGTCCAGAGCGTATGAATGTGAAGGCTGCTGGCAGTGGCCTGTTTTGGGGGAGGGTGACAGATTGCGCTCCGAATGAGTCAATCATGTGCAGCTTTGTATGCTTTTATTTCATATGCTATCAGCTAGCGGAATCAAAACTGACGCCTTAGTCATGACGTCTGTCATTCACCAGCCTGATGGGGGTAATGACAGATACGGCTTTTATTTTGAAATCAATAAAGCTTGAGTATGTCCTGTCTGGGACATCTTGAGCAGAACAGAGGATGTGAGAAATGAATTTGTACTATTGTGTCTAACGAAGCATAGATGCACTCTTTCTTTCTAAATAAACCTCCTGGAGCTGAGGCACCTGCGCTTTTCCTTTTTCACTGTCTGTAGGTTTAGCACTTTCTCTCTTAAATAAGTGTGGTTATGATTAAAATTAAATGTGTTTTATTGCATTGGAGAATATTTTAAAGATACACCTGTGACTTTCATTTTCTAGTTCTTTACAAAATCAGTTGTTGCTTTCAGAGGTATGATGCACCTGTTTTTTTGTTTGAACTGGCAGTTCTGGTTCACTTGGTGCACCAGGCAAGATAAGACATGACAGAAGAGAGAGAGAAAAAACTTTTTAACAACATAGTAGTTATTTATTTAAGCATAAGATATGTTGGGCTAGAGGTGCAGTTGACATTTAAGACATGCAAAGGGGACCGCCATGAATAGGATAGCCACATAAAACTTTAAAAGGTGGGGGAATAAACTCCCTTCTTCTATGTTGGCGATGTCCAATTACACTAGCATTTAGTGTTTTGATATAATCAAAAAGTTTCTGCTGCAAATTCATGTGTTGACACAATCAAATAAGTAAATAAAAATCTGAATTTATTTAGAATTTGATGTCATATATTTATTAATATTTTAATCATCTAATCATCATTTATTACTTTTTTAATAGTCATATAATATTTTTTTATTAATTTGTCATTCTTATTATAGAATTTAATAATATTAATATAATATAATAATATAATGTTTCATTTTAATTATTCAAATAAATTATTTTTTATTGTTTAATTACAGTTCATTACCAGGGAACTATTTCTAATTTTCTTTTTGCTTATTTTTTTTTAAGTTTGGGGTTGCATATTTATATTATATTCGCATTTATTTCAAATTCCCAAAACAATTTTAATAGTTTTAGTCAACAATTAATGGCAAACGAATGAATGAATGTGTGAATAAATGGATAGTTTGTAAAACATGCAAACACTTTTGCATCACAGCATCTACACCAACACTATTTTCTACTTTCATCTGTCAGTACCTAATTATTATCTCAACAGACAGATTCTTGTGTGCTTGTAAATAAGGGATGTTTTAACATAGTTTCGGGAAGAGCACGCTAAGTGTCAGCACAGCCGGTACCCATTGGCGCTCATTAGTATTATCGCCCACTAGCCTATTAATTATTAATAATTTCATTTATCCGCCTCGACATAAATACCATCGTCTCACTCTTCTCAGTATCTAGTTAAGCATGATCCCGCCTTCCTCCCCATCTCCGCCTTTTTCCTTCGCACCTTCAAGGGGGGCGAACGGGACCGAGCCTCGCTCCGAGCTCTGCCCTCGCAAGGGTTACTATCAGCAGAGCTCGGGGTCCGCTGAGCTCCCAGCTCGCTCCCCGGACAGCACGCCAAATTTGCTTATTTAATTTAATGAAGAAGTGCGAATTCGTGAAATACCAATACGTTGTTTTTTTTTCTTCCTCCAAAATGTGCTCATTTTAAATCTAGTTTTCAAATATAATTATGTCCTCCAACCCTAAACCTGCAACAATTATTCCCTCTGATCTTTCACTTGTGCTCAAAGGTACGTCTTGTTCTTTTTCGAGGTGCTAGCTCCTGACTGCGAGTTACTCTAACGAGTGAAGCGCAGTCATGCTGATATCTCAACAGGACAGCTCTGGGAGTCTTTAGAAAGATGTATGTGGGCCCAGACTGACAGACAGTGGGTGTTGTGACAGAGTTCACTCACGGACAAGAGTCGGTTCCTCTCTTTCTCGGAGACACTTTGGGTGTTGTCTAGAGCGACCCGGTGCTTTCTGGAGAGCTCGTCTAGAGCCCGGCTGTGAGAGTCCTTAAAATGAGCAGTGTCCTCTTCATATCTGGTACGAAGGTTCATGAGCTCCTTCTCATAGATCTGCTTTTCCTCTCGAAGTGACTGTTGAGGGAAAAAAAAATCAAAGACAAGTCTATTAAAAGGATGTTCTGATGCTTGTTTATATATACTGCATATATACGGGTACGGAAAAAAATTCAGACTCCCTTATGTTTTTCACTCATTGTTATATTGTAGCCATTTGCTAGTTAATTTTTTTTCTCGTTAATGTACAAACAGCACCCCATATTGACAGAAAAACACAGAAGAATTGTTGCAGATTTTTCTGAAAAACTGAAATATCACATGGTCATAAGTATTCAGACCCTTTGCTCAGTATTCAGTAGAAGCACCCTTTTGATCTAATACAGCCATGAGTCTTTCTGTGAAAGATGCAACACGTTTTTACACCATGTTAAATATGCATTTTACTACTGCACATAACTATTTATACAACAAAAAAGTCTCATATCATATTTCTGCGCTTTATGACTACTGCTTGATAAAAACTAAAAAACTAAAACACTGCTAATTTATTCAACAAAGGTATAGGTTTAAAATAATTTCTGGATTAAATAAAATCAGTGTAGAGCAGTATTACGAAGGTCGTTTCACTTTCACACAGCGATGAGGAATGTGTGTCTGTGAAAGTGGAGTATGGTTTGTGAAAAGAGCACAAACAGGCATCAATAAATAAGGGACACTGTCTCTTGTTCAGAAATGTTATGAATTCAATCTAAAAGTATAACATTAAGAGCTGAAAGCCCACACTTACACTGCCCACAAGTAAATAAACTTCCCATTATAGGACCAGCAGAAGTGTCTGCAGAGTGAATCACTCCGCAATGCTTTCCCGCTCTATTTGGTGAGTGTTGTCATAGTAACACCTAACTCAAGGCTGAGCTGCTGACAAACTGTGATGTGGGCGACAGAACGAAACAGCGAGAAAGCTTGATGAGACCTTTTCAAAAGGGAATTAGCCTGAAATCCACGCACAAGAGAGAGCCAATAATACCATGGTACTTTATATGTTCTACATACTACACAGATGACCACCTTCTGACATGTTTATTGAGGTATGTTGACAGAAGACACAGAATTGTGTTTCCAAAACAGCATAAAATAAAATCAGTTATACTTTTAAGCTTCATGTATTTGAAGTGAGGTTGAATGTTACATGTTTAACACAGTAAATAGATTTAGTTAGCCATATTATAATCATTTTTCAACTTTTTAATTGAATAAATTTGCATCAAAATATGATTATTTCAATAAAATCAAATAAATGTTAGGATATTTAATAGAATATTTAAAATAAATAATGCAATGTTTAATTTTATTTTATTTAAGTAATTTTTTTGGAGTGCAAAAATCTTGTAAATATGTATCATATGAAGTTTGTTTGAAACAGTAGTTTATGTTTAAACTTGCAATTCAAATGGATCAAATTCAAATTAAACATTAGTTCAATTTAAATACACAAAATTCTAAAATAAGACAAATATTTTTTGAAATATTGAGAGATGTTTTTCCAGTTGATTTTCACCTTGACAAAAAAATACATGTGAAATTTAAAAACAAACAAATAATAAACACATTTTTGAGTGCAGAAATTTTACCAGTTAACTTATTTTATGACTGACAAATGTGCATCACATGAAGTTATAGTATAAATATTAATTTAAGTTAAAACACAAAATCAAAATAAAATAAAATAAAATCTTAATGCATATCGAATACAAAAAAAGGCAAACGCTTTTGGAGCGTTGACAGATGTTTACAGTTGATTTTTACCTTGACAACAAATAAACAAAATAAACATAAAAAGTAAAAACAAACACATTTTTGAGTGCTGAAATCTTACCAGTTTGTTTATTTTATGACTGACATGCATCACATGAAGTTAGTTTGAAATATTAGTTTATGTTTAAACTTAAAAGTAAATTCAGATTAAATACAAATACATACATCTTAAAATAATTCAAATATTTTTGAGTGTTGATAGTTGTTTTGAGTTGATTTTAGCTTAAAAAAAACAAATAAAAAAACAAATTGTAAAAATAAGCAAGCAAACTATGGAAGCCTGTTTCCACTACTGAATAAAAAATAAAAAAGGTTAGAAACGCAAGATATAAAGTCAGAATTGTGAGATATAAACTTGCAATTGCAAGTTATAAAGTCTAATATTGAGTGGAGAAAAAAACCCTGATATGTTCTCAGAATTGTGATTCCCAATTCTGCAAATAAGTCAGAATTTGTAAATAAGTCAGAATCACGAGTTTGAATCATGCAATTCTGAGAGAAAAAAAAAGAATTGTGAGATAAAATGTCACAAAACCCCTTTTTTTTTTTTAATTTAGTGGCAGAAACAAGCTTTTTTGAAGCAGTAAATAATAAATTCAGTTGTTTTTTTTCCAGTTTTTAATTTGTGTTGAGCTTTTGCCTTCTTCATTAGTCAACACAGTGGAAATTGACAGGAAGCTGCCTTTGGAATATGTCACATGACGGACTGCACCGCAGCTTTTTAAAAGTTTCCCAAAGTCTACTAGTAAAACCGCTGAGAGGGATATTTCTGGAGCAGAAACAAGTCCACATTCCCACAATCTGTTTATTGGGGCTCTCAACGTATTAATAATGGAAGAAAACCTAAACGCGACAGGACAGCCAAAAAGCCGAACTGCTAGAGCAGATTGTTGCACGAAAACAGCACGAAATGCCATACTGTAGCCAGTCAAATAAATAGCCATGCTGTCTTGTCTTTTTTCTAGAAAAATGATTGCCAGGCTGAGTGAAACCACTGAGAAATAAGAATTCCCTTTCAGTCAAACCAGCCGTCCACAAAGAAGCATGTTTTCTAAAGTCTCGGGCTCTCTGCTGTGAGGATGAAGTGTTTTGAATTAAACATAGAGGTCTGGATTTTGCGGTGATAAAGCAGCCCGTGTTTAACACGAGAGATGGGCTTGTATATGCTTAAAGCTTAAACTAATGAAGTCTCAGAGGAACTCATGCGAAATAAATGTTTCTGCAGAAGACTGATGTATGTACAGTACAGACAGATTCTGCAAACTTGAGCTGTTTTTCTCTTAGGCAGAGCAACCAGACTTCAAGATCTTATGGTGCAGTACAAATTGTACCCCCAAAACATATTTGGACACTTCAAAATTTCATTGCATTAGAAATAAAAAAAATCTAACCAAGTGGCATTTGCACAAACTGCTGCTAAAGCAATCAGAAATATTCCAAAGAATGTAAGAAAGTAAGGTTTCTGGATAACGATATTAAGGAAAAAAATATTCTTAAGCAGCAAATCAGCATGGAGGCGAGTAATGATGCTGAAAATTCAGCTACGCCATCAAAAGAATAAAATTCTATTTTAAAATACACTGGAATGAGAACCTCAATTATAACCGTTGTGTATGCACAAAACCAGCCCTGAAAGAGACGTACACCACTTCCTATGCAAAAAGTGGGATTTATAAAAATAAACTTGATGGGAAAATTTGTGCAGATGCACGCAAACTCCGACCCACACGTACAAACTATTTTTCCTGGAGTGATATGAATCAATGTCGAAAGAAACATGTTCTCTCTAGCCCTGTTCTCATGTCGATATGTACAATACACATTTATATGAAATATTCAACTCTCATGGAGATAAGCACTGAAATTACATGAAGCCATTACACAGAAGTTAAATAAAATTCAACGATCAATGATGCCCGCTTCCTTCAATATTATGGCGGACACTGCTGGAATCGGGGGTCGAACAGTCTTTTATTACTTTGTCAGTGACCATATAGGCCTATCAATCGATTTCCACTAAAATAACAAAAAGATGTTCACCTTATCAGCAAAACTGCATAAATGTAGTTTGATTTAAACGGTATAAAACAACTATTTGGCCAGTGAAAGAATGACATCAACTCTATTCTAATTTATCTGATAATTGTTTAACAGTTTTTAATTTTCATATATTTAATGCATAACAAGGATATTGGATGTAAATTATATCGTATATCGTATTTCCTTAATGTACCTTTGATGATGTTAAACAGTGTCACTTGGAAGGGAATATGCTTTTGATTAATATGCTTTTGAAGTAACTAAGTAACTAGTGTCATGTTTGAGGTTTTTGACTACCTGAAAGTGTCTGAAGAATCCTACAAAAAGTTGGTTGTGATACAAAGTGTCCAAACACTAAACTCTACTGTATTGTACTGTACTGTACTAAACTCTACTATATTCAGTAAACTGAATGGGATTGATGAGTACCTTCTCCAGGGAGAGGACCTGCTGTCTCTGCCTCTCGTCCAACGTCTGACATTTCTTCTGCATCGCCCCTCGTTCCTCCTCCAGACGCAGCACCTTGTCCTTCAGACGAGACTTTTCTGATTCCAGATCTCGAATGACCGCCTCGTGAGTCATCTGGGTAGCCTGCAGGCTTCCAATCTGACCTGGATGGCAGAGAGAAATCCAGAGACACAACTGTAGCAGAGGGCCAAAGCTTTGAATGTCGTCTAACACAGAGAGCAGACAGGATCAAACAGCCAACACTATGAACCTGAAAGCTGCAAATAAACCTCAGTGTTCCAGTGTGCCTGCTCTTCAACAGATTCAATGTCTTGAAGACCTGTCTATGATTATGTTAATAATTAAATAATAGCACGCTTACTGCACAGTATATGATTGCATATTTGTCATCAAAAATAGTATGTTGAACAGTACAAAAGAGTAAACTACATGATTATCCTGCATGTTTAAATCAAGAATTTCACTTGTTACCTTTTAGGATTTTTAATTCCAATGAAAACAATTTAGAAAGTCAAGGTTTACCTAAAACTTGAACAGTTAAGTAAAGCTGAAATTAAATAGAAAACAATAAAAATATTCAACTAAGGCCTAAAATGTAAAAAAAAAAAAAAAAAAAAATATATATATATATATATATATATATATTGTGGCGAGATGAGGAATTACACAACCAGAGTTTGAGTGAAAAGTCCCCGGAGGGTGGGTTTATTGAATAACAAAGGCAGGTAGGAA
>JAUMHR010000030.1:3257003-3273617 GCA_032361145.1 Enteromius fasciolatus
ATCGATATTATCATTATCGTGGGCCATATATCGCCACAGAATTGAATCGTGAGTTACCTGTATCGTCCCACCCCTAAGTAATATGTAGTACATGAGTCTTTTCTGCAGCTTTTGCCTAAAAAACATTTTCCTTTTGTGTTCCAAAAAGAAATGGACCTAATATTCTTCTGCAGTTGAACATCCTTTAATTGTTTTCTAGCATTGATGAGCTCATGAGGTTTTCTCAGAGTGATCTGTTGCTGATGCTGCGTTTCTCTAAAGGAGCGTGTGTCTGTGCTGGTGACCAAATCCTTGTTAACTTTTCCCAGCTCGCTGTCTTTCTCTCTCTCCCTCCTGCGGTGTCGGCTCAATGCGGAGTTCCCGCGACACGCTGAAGGCTTTTGTTAACCCTAATCAAAACAGCTGGTGCTAAAGGACCAACTAGTGTATTACAGTCCTGCGGTCTTCATTCTATGGATATTGATAAGCTGTATTGTAGAGGTTCATTACAGGCTCATTACAGAGATCAGGGTCCATCTGTGTGTACGTCTGCGCTCTGGGACGATGTAATCCCTGTGTTAAGTTAATGAGAACACCGTTTACTGTTGTGTTTTTAATGCGTAATCCTATTTGGGCTTTGTGTCAACTGGCTTTAACTTCCCAACATTCAGTGTGTGGACTGCCGACGGTGTTTATTGAGAGCAGGATGAATTGGCTGTAATTTCGTCTTTCGTTTGACTGGTGGTGAGATGAGCCGGGTTTAATTAGCGCTTGATAATGGAGGTGTAAGTGGGTGGTCCAGCCTCTTTCTCTCTCTGGTCATTGGATCTCATACTGGATATTTGGAGGTGTTTATTGGCTGCCGAACTAAACGTCTAGGACATCTGACAGCATCTGTTGATCACCACAGAAGAGCGCCTTTCGTCCTGCTTTTACAGTGATGCGTATACAATACAAACCGATGGATGAAGACATTGTAACTGAAATATACAATTTCAAAACAGCAGTCTGTGCAAGCATTGGGAAAGTATTATTAGTGAAGCAACAGTTCACCTAAAAATGATAAACCTTTTCCCCCCTCAGATCGTTAAAGATGTAAACAAGTTTTTCTTCATTGGAACAGTTTTGGAGAAATGTAGCATTGAATCACTTTCTCAGCAATGGATGCTCCTCAGTGAATGGGTGCCGTCAGAATGAGCTTAAACCGCTGATAAATCATTAAGACTTTTTAAATGTCTAACAATTGTTTCTGTCCGTTTATCAATTAAATCAGGTGCATGCAAAAGATTTCCGTCCTGTTTTCTTGCTCAAAGTATGATTTTCACAAGTTTTAGAGCTTGCTAGAAAACGATCGCTTTTAAAGCCCTGCACACAGACTCTCTTTACAAGTGCTTTACTGTAAATGCAGCTGTGATGATGATTATTTTCTGTGTTAAAACTGAAAATGCTTGCACGGACCCTGGGTCGTTCTTTTTAAAGCCTTAAAATCCCTTTGTCTTCCAAACTGCCAAATTATTTTGGTTTCTTTCCGTTGTTACTCCACCTTCAAGCCTACATTTGTAAATGACAGCCATTTCTTTTGGGATGAAGTTCTTGTCTTTGTCCTTCTCTCACACACACACACACACACACACACACACACTCATCTCTGCTCCTGCCCCTATAAAACAAACAGCTCGGAGCCCCGCAGCTGGTGATCACCTTGGCAACGGCAGATCGGAAAAGAAGCCGCTTGCTACTTTTTTTAAAGTCTGTCTTTGTGAAGGACCTGCAGCGCTGGAACTAGAGCACTTGAGCTCGCCGCAGCGCCGGCTGATGAATGCTTATTTCATTTAGCACGGGAAGAAATGCAAATGTGCCACTTTTGACATCCCCCTCCCCCCTCCCAACCACTAAATCCTGTTCATATTACCGAACAACACAATTCACTTTATCTCTCAAACTGTTTTCCCTGAAATTGCAAGCCGATACAAATTAGATTAATGAATTCGGTCTCATTTATTTAGCGTCGAGACCTTTTTACCACGCTGTAGCCTGGTGTGTGGCATTAGCAGTTGTTGTTTTTGCCGCTTAACATCAACGGATGATTACAAATTTGATTTTATAGAGCGCATCCCACTCAGCAGGGCTTCATGCCGCGTTTGAAATATTATCTTGTTTAGCCAGTTGTGGCAGCTCTTGAGAAAATCATTGTGGTGTAAGATTCAAGGTTCTGCATTAAAGCAAACGAATGAATTGGATAAAGAAGAACAGATTTCTTTCTTTTATATTCTGAGTGGTGCTTGCCTATCCAAACTTGCTGCTAAAATGCTAGGGTTTTATGGGTGGTTGCCAGCATCTTCCTAAGGTGTTTCCAGTACCTCTAGGCAGTTGCCAATTTGTTTTTAGTGGTCTTTTTTACTTTTGGTATTCTAGTGGTTGAATAGGTGTTGTCTGTGTCTGTCTTATTTCTAGGATATGTTTGTTTTTAATTGCTAGGATATTTTGGGTGGTAAGGTACCCCCGATTAGGAGTTATGAAAGGTTCATATTTTGGTTTTGAGCGTCCCCAAACAACAGATTGACTTGCATTCAAGGTCAAAAAAACCACTTAAGTTGTCTTGTAATATGCATTTATTTTTATCTTATTCATTCAGTGACTCTTGATCGATTCACTCAACGATTCATTTCTCAGCATAGTCTGACCTTTTTAGAAAAGAAAAGTCTCACTCTCCTCAAGACACACAATTTGATCAATCTTTCGTATTTTTGTTGCTGTAACGCATTCATTGAACCATTTACTTGGTTTTCTGTAATGGAATTGCTTTTAGTAAATGCCACTAATTAAAAAATTGCCTGTTTTCATCTTCACAGATTCCAGACCACCTCCAAGGAACACCACCTCTCAGTACCCCAGGTAAAACGCTTTCTCTTTACTCGTGGTCACCAGCTGGTCTCAATTCTG
The DNA here is from genome assembly GCA_032361145.1 of Enteromius fasciolatus. Lineage (NCBI taxonomy): Eukaryota > Metazoa > Chordata > Actinopteri > Cypriniformes > Cyprinidae > Enteromius > Enteromius fasciolatus. The sequence goes on from JAUMHR010000030.1 coordinate 3,259,926, forward strand.
TGTAACTACAAGCATACCAGGGCTAAAGGGAGTATTCAGCATAGACTAGACTAAAAACAAAAGGTTAACAACAGTTGTTGAATAGTTATTTAATCTCACGTAAGGGCCTGCAATAGCACTGTTTGACCATTGGGGTACTGTAGTGCAAGACTCAGCAATCCCATGTGTCATCAGAGTCAGGGTCATACAGATAGTATTATAGCACTTAACCGTATCAAACAGGATTGTAAGATTAAATGCTCATTTTTCAGTTAAAGGCGTCAGCTCAGTTCAGTTTAAATGGTATCTGTGCAATCGACGATAACCACTGGAAAATTAAAGCCCGGTTTCACAAACTGGGCTTGGCTTAAGATAGGACTAAGCATTTGTTAAATTAAGATATTTAAGCAAGGTCAAAAACCGTCCTATCGTCCACCCCTACGGTACACTTTCCTCTGAATAACACGCACAACAAACACGACAGTGGTGAGACCGCAGCAGTTTCCGGTACACTTGTTTTACACTTATTACTTATTTCTTTATGCAATAGACTGCTTTAAAGTATTGAAAATGAAAAACAACGTCCGTGTCACTTTCCATTACAATTCTAACTTGCTTGTGATATACATCAGCTCTAGTTGATATCAATATCTATAACTCTATATTGTACAGAACTGAAAAAGATGGGTAACGGTGTTTTAGTGGGTCCTTAAAGTCTTTCTAAAGGTTTATTTGTATCCGAAGTAATGCCTAAAATGGTGCAAAAAAACTGTTGGTTCCATTTCCAAATGCAAAACCTCTTGAGATTATAATTGTAGAGACACTAATCACAATATGGCTAGATTAGCTATGATAAAATATGAGCACTGCATGTTTTACATCAAAGCTTGGCGCATTTTAATAAAAGGAAAAATACCGAAGTGAAACATACTTTCATTTTACCTTTAATAAACAGTGATGGGAATAACGGTGTTTAAATAAAAGTCGTTACTAACTGTGTTAATCTTTTCAGTAACGAGTAATCAAACAAATTACTGTTTCTCCCGTTACAACGCCGTTACCGTTACTGACAATAAAATGTGCCTTTACTATAATTTATTATAATATTATTCGCATTTTTCAGTCCATCTCAATGGATGCGCAGTGTCGCTGTATTTGACGTAACGTTACCATAAACTCTGAAGACGCACGGGTTCTTTAGAAAGATGAAGAGCAAGAGTCGTTCATAACACGCAGACTTGACACGGATTTTATTCGAAATTCCTCAACTTTTAAGAACTGCCGGTTTCTCTGGTAGTGGGCGGGACTAATGCGCTAATGACAATCTTATTGGCTGGCGCTCACCTATTACTGTCCCTGTTTTGATTTCAGCAAATCAATTCGAGCGAACGCATACTACCTGATTAATATTCATGAGCCCTGCAGCTCATTAATACTTAGTGCGTTTTATATTGTTATTGGTAGTAGAATTCGTAGTAGTTTTTTTATCTTGTAATTCTTTGTCCTGGTTTTTATCGAAACATTAAATGATAAACACCACCACCAGTTAGTTTCATTAACATTTAATATTGGCGACATCCGAGTTTGCAGTTTGGTTTTTGTTTTTTTGTTTTTTAGTAACCCAGTGGTTATTTTCCCTGGTAATTAATTACTTTAAAAAAAGTAATTACAGTTACAGCCTTATAAAAGTAATGTGCCCAACACTGCTGATAAAGTAGCAGATGTAAACGGCTGTATACGGGGAAACTGCTATTTTTCTGCTGTTCCAAAGTGCCGCCTACTGACAGTAAATATTTTTTGTTTTTCTTTATGTCATATGTTTTCGTTCAGATCGATATGAAGCTAACATGCTTTCTAAATACCTAAACAGTTAAGAGAGCACGGTATAGATCAATTTCGTCTAGACATCAGTCACTCATAGGCTAATGAACACAACCTGATAGAATTACTCAAGAATTTTTCAAGCTCTACGTCCACACATGCAGTTCATAGGGAACATATTATATTAGCATTACAGTTACAGCATTGAATACTAGTTAAAACCTGTAAACTTTTACATTTACCTTTTTATTTCTTTTACCACAAGTGCAACTTAATATCTCGCAATATCAAACAATAGAGAGTGTGTCCATTCAGAGGGGATAGAAAGACAAAAGTGATAACTCAAACAAAAAAACCCTCGTCATTCTCTCTTTTGTTTTTAAATCAGAATAAAAAATTTATTTTATTCCATGGTTTCATAGACTGCCACCACACAGGCTCCGCCCACACAAAATATTACCTTTTTCAATGTTGTAGTATTATATTATGTATAATATTTTTGACTCATCCCTCTCTAATAAAAACAAAACCAGTTTAAATGCTGAAATATAAAGTTGTATCTGCGCTCTAAATCATGTTTTACGGTTTCATACGTTACTGTAGACATTACCCTACACACCTCATACGCTAGTCATTTTATTTTAAGCTTTTAATTCCTTAAATTTGATCTGAATAATCCTGCAGACACCCTGGAATAATCTACCGATTGTTTTGTGAAGTGACCGAGCAGACTCGGTTACCTTTCCTCTCCCGGTGTTAGCGGTCTTCCTGTGCAGGATGCGAGTTATTGATGTTCTTCCTGGGGGGGCCGGACTGAATTAGTTTCTCTGCGTGCTAAACAAATGTTCTCTTAAAGAGGTTTGCAGGGCTTAATGAGGCAGCACTAATGCGGTTGCGCTTCACCGTCTCTTGTGCGCAGGGGCCACTGGGGGCCGCACAGAGCCGCCATTGATTCTGGCTCCAGACCACTTCAGGGACTAATCAGCTTCTTTTGGTTCAACTTTTTAGGCCCGGCAGCCCATTGTGGCCCTGTGCCACCTTAGGTCAGTAGTTATTAGAGCAGAGTTTCTTTAACCGTCCAGGACGGAGCCGAAGGAACCTGGAGGAGGGATTATGGATTCCTCAGGAAGATTGTGAGCTGCGTCAGTAATGAGGGATTCTTCTTTAGAGAGAACGATAGATGTTTGGGTAGGTGAGCTGGTTTACGGCCGAGCGCAGGTTACAGCCGTGTTATTTGCGTTTCAGAGCCACTCCAGCTGAAATCTCGTTACTTGTACGGCTGCAGTTTCAAATAAAAGATTAGGGTTTCTGTGCTCTTGGAAAACCAGAAGATATGATGGAACGGTAAAAATGTCAGACTAAGCCTCAAATAAGTGAATAAATTGAATATATTTGAAGACTGGAGTAATAATGCTGAACATTCAGCTTGACTTAGTATATCGGAAATGTTTTTTGAGCAGCTAATCCGTGTATCAGAATGATTTCGGAAGGATCATGTGACACTGAAGATGCTATTTATTTCTCTATGATTGTTGAAAACTGTTCTGCAGCATATTAAAAAAAAAAAAAACATCCGAATAAGTAAATCTTTTGTGACGTTACTGTCAATTTTTGAGAACTTTGTCTTTGCTAAATATAACTTTTAAAAAAATTAATAAATATTGGATAGATTTTTTTTTACAACATACTCTCAAATGACTTATTATTATTATTATTATTATTATTATTATTATTATTATTATGATTTATATATATATATATATATTAATAATAATTGTATTTATTTATTTATTTATTAATTAATTAATTTTTTTCTGTCTTTCCTCCCCTGTCCTCTCTACTAAAGCTTCCTGAAGTCTTTCTCTCTCTCTCCCTTCTCCGAGTGTTTAAAGTGACTATTGTGTTTGCTGAAGCGAGTGCTCTGATCTCCACAGGTTCCAGCATGGATCTCAAGGTTGGGATCGGGCCATGCAGTCCCAGGGCGCTGCGTACCAGCAGAACCAGCAGAGAGGACGAGGAGGATGGAGACCCCCTCAAAACCAGCAGGACGGCGGCAGAGGAGGACAGCAGCAGGTCTGAGCGCCTGCTCATCATTTCGGTGAAAACACGCTGATGTAGAATCTCACGCTCATGGAAATCTCTTGTCTTTCAGGGCTATGGACTGCCTCCTCAATCACGCTACGTCTGGAAGTGAACTCTCAGCCTGATGTGAAGAAGGCTTCTTATTTTTTATTCCGAGCAAACATTGTCTTTTTGGGCTGTTAGTATGTAAAGATTTCTTTTTTTTCTTGTTTTACTGACAAACTGTTCTTATGTACCAATTTTTAAGAATATGCCTGCAAAACAAAAATACACACAAGAGACAAGATTGCTGAGTTGTGCTTTTTTCTTTGTTTTATTAGGAGTTCATTAGCTACCCATTTTTATACAGATCTATTTATAAATTAATTCATAGTTGAGTTAAGTTGTGACTTTATTTTAATCTTTTTAAGTAAATATTCATAGCTTATTTCTTAGCAATTATATGCAGATCCACATTTTAAGAGTCTGTTTAAAGTGAGTCTAGAAAGAATTAAATGGTAATAGAGTGGACTAAAACCTATAAAAATGACCATGAGTAAATCTGCTGTTTTTAAAGAGCTTTCATTTTGTTGATCTCGTAGACACGTTTTTTCTTTACATTCATTTTAAATAAGATTGAGCAATCATTTGGGAAACAAACTAATTATTTCCTAAAGAAATCCTTTTCATAAACGGTAGGCCTAAATAAATCTGTAGCATCCTTGGTGGCCTTTCAGTTGAATTAAGAAAAACAAAGCTTTCGAAATGCTATCGGATATTGTGTTGTATTTAAAACGCGTGTTTGCACGGTTACTTGTAGTGAAGTTTAACAAATAAATGCGAAGAAACAGTAAAACACTGGAGGAAACGTTACATTACGAAGTAGAAAAACTGAAATTGCTCGATTTTACAGCCTCGGGGGAAGTAGCAGTCTGATCGTCTAGATTTTCTTTGGTTTTAGTTTTTTATTTTATTAGGCCTATAATGCATAATCACTGCCGAGTTTGCTCTATCAAACTTAGATTACAAAAAAATGTAGCCCGGAATTCAAGTGGTTTCTTTCACATTTGCAGCACTCATATTTATTTTGTTTCCTTTTAAACTTACAAAAGACTTCAAGAAAGCATTCTTTGTCCATTGTTAGATATGTACACAAAACATTTCTTCATCTACAGCTGGTATTTTACAAAGCAACGAAAAAGATGTCGTATTAATGGCATCAGACTAGCCTATTCTTCATCACACACACGCCTCCTCATCATCCGCACCAAAGCTTTTCATTCAATAACGATTTAAAGTTACAATCCATACAATTCACGCGAGGGTCCGCGGATCAGACGAATGTGGAGTTTTTTTAAAAAAAAAGTTTTAAAAAAGGTCTTTGAGGAAATTCAATAGTGGTTTTCATGGAAATATCACCACGTTCTGCCGTACAGCAGGTTGGCGCTCACCATGCCGCTGGTGTACTCGATGAGCGCGGCGTCAGTCTGAGAGAGGCTGTTCATCAGAGGAGGACTGGGCGACATTTCCTCCAGATCTTCGGCCGAAGCTAAAGTCTCGCTGCCCAGTACGCTCTGCACCTGCTGATGGACCGACGTCGGCGTGCAGGAGCCGTTCTGACACGGTTTACCGTCTTTAACCAGCACCGGCACCGCAACGCGCCGCGGCGACTGCTGCGCGCACAGGTTCCCGCTGTCCTGCTGCTGCTGCTGCGACGCTTTATCCTTCGCCTGGCGTTTCATTTTATACCGGTGGTTCTGGAACCAGATCTTGACCTGGGTCGGGGTCAGGTGAATCATGCTGGCCAAATGTTCCCTCTCCGGCGCAGATAGGTACTTCTGCTGCTTGAAGCGGCGCTCCAGCTCGTACACCTGCGCCTGAGAGAAGAGCACGCGCCGTTTCCTCCGCGGCGCCGCGTGTAAAGTCACCATAGATTTACTTGCATCCATCCCCGGTAATGTTCCCATGTTCATGCCCGCCGAGGGACCCATAAACCTAGAGACTTGAGAGAGCAAGCAAATTAAAATTAACATCGACGCGTAGTTTTTATAAATAAAACTTTTTACAAGAAAATACTATATTTATATTTTTCACCCAACATTTTACGTTGATTTCAATGTGTTCTTGCCGTTTATTTGTGTCATTTACTAACACCGAGTAAAGAGTGTTTCTGTTTTGTTTGTTTTTTTCCATTTTATTTGGTATGAAACTAAAATGTATTTCATTTAATATGAATTAAAATAAATAGATTTTACTGCATATAAAGCCTAAACCCAACTATATGTACTACAAAACGTTCACAGAATATGCTAGGCCTATTATGACATCGAATAAAGAGACAATTCAAGAGACAATCCAAAGCCGAAAAGAGAAAACAATTAAATTAAAATCATATAAAAAATGGTGCAGGGTTTATTTTGAAAGTTTTCGCTTCAAAATTGCAATAAATTTCTCAAATAGGCTAGTGAAAGTAAGATTGAATTAAATAAAAGTGAATTAAATGTCGCAAAAAAAATACGTATACCTTACATTCTTGTGATGCAGGCTACTGAAATGATGTTTTGAGCAACATCATCTTTATTCTTTATCATTTCCTATCTATCTAGGCCCGTTTGTTTATATTAATATTTCGTGTTTATATTAAATGCGCAGGTTTCTGACGTGCAGTGCACTTGAATTAGGCAATTTATGTTGTTTATTCTAAAGAAACAAATACAGAAGAACTTCTGTAATATGACAGCTTGACAGCGTGTAAACAAACGGCTAATCGATTTCCTTTAAAAACTGCCTTGATAACGCCTCACTTTCAGATGGATCGTGATCCGTCGATGCGCGCGGGATGATTCTGCTGATCGGACTCACTTGTTGGGTATCTGGGCTCCGGGTTCGAGCCGTACCAAGCCGTGGCCGTGGCGCCGTTCCTCATGCTCTCCTGATAGGACGGCAGGTCTCCCATGGTGCCGATAGTCCCGTTGCAGTATCCTCCCATGGCGCTGTGCGAGAACTGCGAGTGCGGCATGTGGTAGCTGTTGTGGCTCATGCTGTGCTGCTGCAGGTTCGCCTGAGACACCTGAGTCTGTCTGTAAAGAGGAGACGCCAGGCTCGCGCTGCTCTCCATGGCTGCAAACTTCTTGAAGGTCTCCTCGATCGGGCTCAAAATGTCGCTCACTGAGAAAGGCGTTGAGTGTTTGGGGCTCAAGGACATGGTTCAGCCCGCGAGCGAGTTTGCCGAAGCTGCCACAAGCCCGTGGATGCGCGCGCTGCAGCCAGACGCCAAGTGTCCGCCGTGCGTAACCGCGTTCTCCGAGGTCCGAGTGTGCGTCCTGGTGAAAGAGGCGAGTCCTGCACGCTCTTATTTCTGCCTTATTCCCGTCAGACTGCGGGTTTACGACGAGCACGGGGGGCGGAGCGACGAGCCAAACGAGCCATTGACATCCTAGTAATTGAAGAAAATACTCACGGAGTAAAAGATACGCAAAGAATGCCATCAGAACGGCTCCGTTTGCAAATTCGTATCATTTTGAGCTTCCAAGTGGCGTCAGCTTTTTTACATCAATCTATCTAAGCTTTCGCATTATGATAAGTGGCGAATTCTCCTCCAAACGTCGGAGATTTCCTTTTATACGAACTTGAGAGTTCGGTTTGACACGCAGTCAGTCAGAATCAGACGCTCACAATTTCACTTGCGATGATAGCTTGTGCTGAAATCACAAAGATTACATGTATTTGCTTTGAAATTACGGCACCGAACTGGAGCTGTACTTCAGACTGTTCTTATTCTTATAGTGTTTTAATTTATGCACAATCATTATAACATTCACGCGTATTTATTTATAATTTTTGTATTTTTTACAAGATCAAGCAGCAGCAACCAATTTATTGAGATTGGGATTTTCAGTATGCAAATTGAGGACCCTTTAACCCTGTAGAATTTGAAGTCAGAGGGCATGGCCAACAGCCACAAAACACAGCCTTGTGTGTCCAGCTCCACAGTGCGCAGAGAGCGACCTGCAACTAAAAAAGCGAAGAGAAAAACTTTCTAAATAGTGAGTATAACGCCTGCATGCGTTGCCTTGGATTTCTCACTAGTCAAAGGCAGGGGTTCGAAACGAAAGCTCACAAATACAGCAGGTAATCAGTCAATATGTGCTCGTTTATAACTGTACGGTGGAAATAAGTAATGAAAACACGAAGCATGTTTTACTGCAGCAGTGGCGCAGAATTTCGTTTTTTCCAATTCCTTCATGATCATTTAAATAAATCCTATCACCTGTTTTTGTTTGATAAGGTCGTAACATCGGCACGTTTTGTGATTCAAATTAATGCACGTGGAAGAGGATTAAGCGGTTTAGTTTTTTTCTAAACGAACGAATATTTCCTGTGTTTATTTGGCCCTGTAATCTAGGCTACATGTTAAACGCGCACAGTTAAAGACACGAGATTCAGAAAAGCTAGTTCTATTTATTCAACGAATGAAAAATAACAAAAATAACGCCGCCTCGAATACAAGTCCTGAAACAGTTGCGTGGTTTCCATAGAATGTCACGAAACACTTGGAAAGGCCAGAAGCGCGCAGCTCCTGCAACCATGTAAATAAATAACACTGGTTACATCTACATTTCTAAACGCACTCAAACCTGAAAGAAATATTTGTGCAATTTAAAACAACGAATAACGGCTTTAATCGGACTCGCAGGGATTTACTGCAAATTAGGCCATTTCTGTAACAGATGGATAGTAGCCTTTAATATTTAAAAAGATGCAAACCGAGACTTTTATCTGAAAAACACCTTTATTTTCTGCGCGTAATTAAATCGTATATCGGTTGTTAAGCATTTGTAGCTGAGAGGTCCAAGTCGTATAGCAGGGAACAACGAATTGTCTTTGTTAAATCGCCTTTATTTCATCCTCCAGAGGCTTGTGCGCGGTGGATCTCCAGGTGTACATGTGGCACCGTGGCGCTCTTGAGGACGCATTCCAGCCTGTGATGAGGTGAAAGGTCCAACGCAAGTGACAGAGCACTTAAACAGCCTTTCTTCTGCTGCCTCCCGCAATTAATGTTATTGAAGGACTGAAATGATGCTAATAGTTAGGCTCTGGCAGTGTGAAAACCCAGTTCGCCGTTGCATTAGAATAGAATCGAGTTTATAAAAATGTGTAAGTTAAGGAGAATTCCCCGCAGTGATCTCGTACGAGGTAAGGTCTGAATGAATGTTAATAAATCATTAGCCTTTTGAAGTGTTTTAATGCCTCTAACAGATTTGTTTGAGCTGTGAAGACTCGAACCGAGTCGTAGGCCTGTAGCTCGGTGCTTTCAATCGATTTGATCCTGATGCATTCTGAACAGACAAAACATGGTGCATTGTTTCCAGACGACTGTTCGTCTACGTTAACGTGTTTGTTATTTTATAATAATAAAGTTGGAGTGCGTGCATGCTTTCAAAAAGAAATCTAACGAAATTAACATGGGACACAATCTTTTCAAACGAATATTTTCTACTATTTTCCTTGAAGTGATGGGGAACAAAATGTGCCACTGGAGGACTTGTGTCTCGTCGCTCTGCTGCAGTTTGGAAAAGAAGAAAGTTTTCTATTTCTAAAATGTATTTATTTGTTTATTCGAATAGTTTAATTTTCATTTCTTTGTCGCTAACAAAACTACAGAAGTTGTCTGTTTACATTAATGTAGGTCACATTCAGAAAGTCCGTAAAACCTTTTTTAGAAGTTGGCTAAATCTGAATTCATACACTTATTAATGATGATAAGCTCATGTTTATGGCGTTAATTATCATGTGAAATCGATACAACATGCCATAGACTCATATATAGAATTATATATTTATCTTTCTTATATCTTTATTACAGCTTTAATATGTACAATTTATACAAAGCTTTATAAACAAAGTTGGCTTAAAGTCAACAACAACAAAAAATCATCTCTTGAGTAACGTCTTTAAAGATGTATCTCGATATCGCCAATATGATCTTTAATAACGAGGCTGATCATTTTTATTAAACACTGACACCGTGACAAATAAACCAAATAGATTTGAAAGACTAGCTATAGTCTATTTAGATATTTTTTAGGCTTGAGAAAATCGAATGTGTTTGGCTATATCATGCTTATGAATACGCGATGTGTTGATTTTTATTAATTCTATAGTTTTCAGTCACGGAAAATTGGGATTGCTGGCCCTCATAATTCCAGCTTCTGTCCCGTGAATGAAGCGCACATGTGAAGCCACATATCGACATTTTCCAGGGTTCCATATAAAATGAAATTGTATTGAATTAAAAATTTTATTGCTTGGGTAAAGTGATTGTGGTTATGAATTTAAATGTGGTAAGTGTGGTAGTTTTTTAATTTCTCCCACACTGTAGCCAATATAATGTGTTGTACAAGTAAAATAATTGTATTATGTCAACGTAAATTGCGCTATTTTGGCGTGTGTGTGTGTATATATATATTAGTATCTCCCAAAAATAAATATGCCTCTAAATAGACATTTTAACACAACTTGGAGTAAAAGCTTTGATGCAAATCTCACACAAGATTTAATGTAAATCTCACAAAATAAATTTAAGCAGCAATATAAGCAATATCATATTATATATATATATATGATGCATATGATACCTTAAAAATGAATTTATGCAAACATTTTTGTTTCTGTCCAAATATATTAGAAACAAAACGTGGGGATTTTAGGCCATGTTCTCTGTTGAATTCACATCTGACCTCTAATCTCCTCCCCCTCTTCAGCTGAGCTTTCCATCAGTTCTTTCTCACATACCTACCCACCTTCTCTCCCTCTCTTTGTCCTTCCTCTTCCCTCTTTACCTAAAGCAGCAAATCTCTCAGGCTCTCTCTCTTTCTCTCTCTCTGGGGTTTAAATGAGATGAGAAGGCCAGGCAGCTGAGCTCCTGCAGCATTTGAAGAGGCGACCCACTTTGCCCACTTTAAAGACTCGGCTAAGACCACCTGGCATCCCCACAGCTGACCCACATCACCTCATTAATAATTACAATAATCATAATAATGTTGTTATTATTTAAGTTTGCTGTTCAGGTTGTTTTGTTTGGTTCAACGTAGTAATTATAATTAGTCTCATTAAATAAAGAGTAAAAGTCTATTGTATGTCCTTCTCTGGAATAGCTTCATATACAGTATTTATGTTTTGGCTATATTATATGCTAATAAATGATAAAGTAGGCTACATGGAGATAATATTGTTACTTATTACTTTCTTTCAACAGTAATTATTTAGACTACTAGTAACATTTCTTTTTCTTCAAACCGTCTATCTTCCACCTCTAGAATAACAACATATTATTTGACCCAAACCCACACTGGCTCACAGACAGGAGTTATTACAAACACTCAATAGGGACTGATAGAAGTAGAAATGTATTAATATCATTAATCATCACATGCAGCTAATTGTAATTTCTGTTACCCATATACGATTATATTTCATCATGGATTTGATCAAATCACAGACGTTTGTAAGAATCTGTTTAGTTTTCCCAAAAAATATTTTGAATTATAGTAATATAATGTAGCACACGATGATCAGAGAAATTTGGGTGGGATAACAACAGTTTTTCCTGACAAAATATATAAAGCCGAGAGTAAGTTTTTCCATGTTCCAAGCTTGCCTGCTGCTCTCTAGATGCATGTGAGAGTCATGACAATTATGAAAATAAATCTAGGAATTATTTGATTGTCGATTTTTACATCTGCTGTAACCAAGGTGTTTTATGCATGGTAACTGTAGTATTATTACTGAAATCTTATTAGTAATTAGTTACTGCAAAAAGTAGTATTACAGTAGCCAAGTTACTAGGCCTAACTACTGCCCAGCACTGACAGATAGATAGATAGATAGATATCAGATTTTTGTGTCAGTTTTTGCTGTAAATGGAAGTTTTATGCCTATTTATGCGTCTATGTCAACACTCCAATTCAGTGAAGGACGTCAGGACGAGCTGACGCTTCTTTCTTCCGTGATATTCGCTGAAGTAAGCAGATGTTTTGTGAAGATGTTTGTCTACAGAAGAGCCCTCAAGAAAGCTCAGAGCGCTCAGGTACATCCACGCACAACCAAATGACATCTGACTTTACGTGGAGACGTTCAGGTTCAGCAAGCACAAGCACACACAAAAAGTTCTGGATCAGCAGAGCTGCCATCACTTCAGAACACACGACTCACTGCCAGAACATCTCGTGCCAGATCCGACTTTACGCTGTTCTTAAAATAACCCTTTTTCTTAGAATATTTTAATATTTCTGTGCAATGGAAAGGTTCGATGGTTTCATGTGATTAAACAGCAGCTAACCGAGAGAGTCCTCTACACGCGCGAGCGGACTTTCTGGATGTAGTAAAGGGATTAAAGTGATTGTTTCAAAGATTCCCTTCTTCTTTTGGATCACTGTGGAAACAAAACTGATCAGAGTCTACTGTTTTAGAATATCGCCACCTACAGGCCAGAGAGAAAGTTCAGCCTTCCATTCGCTTTCAAGGCAGCTTTATTTATTGTTTTCAGAGACATACAAGGGTCATGTTCTGGAACGGAAATACACGCAAAAGAGTATTTCGTCTAAAATAAAATTCAGGTGTTATTGATGCAGCAATGGATATGACAAGTAAATGAGCAGTAATGGAAATGTAAAAATGATCAAGATTAAAAACACGGCTTCCTTAAAGAAGTCAACTGAGTCAGGATCAGTTTTGAGATATCATGAACCTTAAATTCTGAGTAGGCCTGCTTGAAGGTTTACATTACAAAATAATCATTTTCTAACATAAACTTTGCAGGGCATCTCTGCAATCTCAACTAAACTTGCATTAGTCTGCTTTGCCTACTTCAGGCTGTACAGATAAAGAGCATCAGAACTGATCATCTTTACTCACTAGAGAACGTTTAATCGTGAAAAGGTCGACTGGACTTTATTACCAACAGCAAGTCCACTATCAGGTCTATCTTTTGAATGTATTCTGGGTTGTAGCTGCACAATTAAAAAAAAATCTTTTAAAAGTTTTGCATGATCGAAGACATTTTGCATAAGTTTATGCAATACATAGACGTGGCCTATTTGAAGTTTATTTTTCTGTTTGCCAGAGCTGACCTAAAACTAATTAAGTCTAGTCTGAATTACAACTGGCAGTGCTTGCTCATTATAACATCCAGGCCAGAGCCACGAATAATAGCAGAGCAGCGTTTCTCGTGTAAGTCATTATAAAATACAATGCTGCCACCAAGTGGTCACCGAGGAGAATGCAGTGCGCGCGCGCTGCGTAATGGGCACGTTTATCATCTCGCTATTCCGTAGATTATAGGCAGTAGTGACCTTAGTTTCTTGGGTTATCACTTTTCTTTTCTTTTCTTTACTTTTTTTTCTTTTCTCTCTGGCACCACAAAACCCATCTAGGCTACTAGATGTTTAAAAAGTGTTTAACAAACATGCCCCCAAATGTAAACAAACAGACCCATGGTAAAGCCCGCGTTTTATTTATTTATTTACGTTTGGTTTTGTTTGTCTGTAGGATTTGATACATTTAAAAAAATCTATTCCTAGTGTCTTCTATTGTATCCCATTATTTGTTTAGGTCTATATGTGTAGAGGAAGATTATTTGTGAAACAGCTTAAATCCATTCTGAAAAACTACAGTTACCTTTGATGTGTTAGGAAAAACGCCTCCTAAAAACGATTGTGGGGAGGTCTGTCTTAATAAAAAAGAAAGAAAAATAGACTACTGGCAATATGGCGACGGGACGATAATCCTACATTTTAATAATTATTGTTTTATTATTATTTTGTTGTTGTA
>JAUMHR010000030.1:3273627-3288483 GCA_032361145.1 Enteromius fasciolatus
TAAACTTAAAAAATATTTATATATATATATATATATATATTTTTTTTTTTTTTTTTGTCGCAAATCAACTGTAGCAGATATAGAGCAAATTTTATCCTAAAATAACGGCGCGAGGATGGGAGTGGTCATTTACACACAAACACACACACTTTTGCAAAAAGAAAAGAACAATATTTTTAAAAATAAAAGTTTATTAAAGGTTAGACAAAATAATTAATTTCAGTATTCAAATAAAAACAACAACACATGAAAATGCTAAACAAATTAATTTTTAACGTTGTCAAATTGTCAGTAACCTACTTGTAATCTTTCTAAGTTTAACGAAAAATAAGACATTTGACCAGTATTAATTACATTTCCTCATCAATACACTGTAAATCATAAATATATCTACAAATAGCAATTTTACGAGATGCTAATGTCCCAGGTTGTAAGTATTACAGTTTTATCAAAAATAAAATTAACCAAGACTGGAAAGAAAACCCATATAAAACCCATTTAAAAATAGATACGTCCACATTGTAGAAATACAGTCTAATTAGTAAAAAACAAACTCTCCAGAAGACGCTCTTCACCAGGACCAAGGCTGCATGAGGCCCAGATGACTGACAGATGTCAGATGTGTCATGACGCTGGAGCAGATGTTGTGACTGTGTTGAATGTGAGGGGATTGCTTGTTAAAGGCACTATATGATGCTGGAACAGTAGCAGTGATGTCCTGAGGACTGAGGACATGGCAGGGTCTTCCGTCCCTCACCAGAACGGGGATAGAAACCCGGCGCGGAGAGAGCAGATACGGGTCCATTCCTTTCTCTGCCCGGGCTCTTTTCACTTTATACCGATGGTTTTGGAACCAAATCTTCACTTGCGTTGGAGTCAGCTGTAAGAGTTTAGCTAGATGCTCTCTCTCAGGCGCGGATAAGTATCTCTGTTGCCGAAAGCGTCTCTCCAGTTCAAACGTCTGCGTCTTCGAAAACAGGATTCTCCTTTTGCGCTTTTTCCCCGAGTCCTCTGAACTCTCTCTGTCCCGATCGACAGACTCATCCGTGGACAGTTCTGGAGTTAAATCCTCTGGAGATGCGGATGGTACTGCTGAAAATACAGAACTATTATTTTAGTTTCATAGTTATAAGTTGTAAAATATATATATATATATACACACATATATATATATATATATATATATATATATATATACAGTAGTCAATATTTAAAGTGGATCAAAACCTTTTATCAAATTTGTCCTAAAACCAAAAACCAAAATGCTTTGTCTTTGATTAACATTTTTGATCTATCTATCTATCTATCTATCTATCTATCTATCTATCTATCTATCTATCTATCTATCTATCTATCTATCTATCTATGTTATTAATGTAGTGTAATAACCTACATTAGATACACTCTTAAAAATAGGGTTCCATTATAAAATGTTTAGTATCAATGTAGTACAATAAATAATAATTCCTCTTCACATTTATTTAAAAACGTTTTCTTCTTAGTATGAGGAATATTTCAATATCCAAAGAATATTTTCCCACTATAAAGAAGCTTTAGTGGTTTAAGTTTTTTTAACGGAACCAACGCTAGCCTAGTGTAACCTTTATTTGTAAGAGAGTAATTGCGCAAAATCTTGATTAATGGATTTCTTGGAATTCCATAAGTTTTTTCGTTGTTTTTTTTTTGCATTTGGTTCGAATATTTAAAAACGTTTTAAAAAGTTATTAAAAGACATTAAAATATCAAAACACCAGCTTTAAATGTTTATATAAATCATTAAAACGCGTAAACTTACATGGATATTTATGGTCACATGCAGATCCGAGCCAAAGCGCTTCTCTCGGCGACGCGCTCCGCTGATTTCCAGAAAGCCCTTCATCCGCCTCATCCTCAGTGTCTTCAGTCATCGATCCTTCATCGTTTGTGTCCGGGAGGTCTAAAATATCGCGGACAGAGAATCCTGACTTAGAATTCTTTAGGGACATTTTCCAAACCAGTATACCGTGAAAGTGAAACCTCTCCAGAAGCGTTCTGCTAAGTTATAAACGAAGATCCGCCGGATTGGAAAGCGCGCGCGCGCACAAACACACACACGGATCACAGATGGTCCTCTGATGCTATAGTGCTTGACCGAACCAATCCATTAGTCTGGTCCATTTGAGGTCGTAGATGAGTGCTGGACCTGCAGAGTAGCGTCCAAAACGATCGAGGGCGGATCTCTGGAGTCAAGTGCCCGAGCACTTTCTGCGGGTGTGAAATAGTGAGGTGAGCTTCTATCAGCGGAACATCAGAAATGCATGAGTGGGATGAGGTGACACGACTAAAACACGAAAAAGGGGGGAGAGAAACCACCCGAACTCATTTACATATCAGAAGCGTCCGTGGCGCAAATGGAAACCCTCCGTTATAATTATCTTTAAAACGCACGCATTTTACATTTACAGCGCGCGATTGGTGGGAAACGTTGTATGTTGGGGATGATGAGCTGTCAGCGTCGAAATGGGGTTGTTTAAAATGGCAAGTGGCCAAATTATGGAAGCCTTTTGGGTCAATATTTTGCTTAGAGCTTAAGTCGAGTATCAAATTCATCAAGCAAACCGAGCCATATTTGACGACAAGAGCAGAATCCTGTTACTGACCTCCTTTGGTCATTGATCTTAGTGTGGCGCTTAAAAGCTTTTCGTTAATGATGCATTCAGATGTTGGAAATTGACGGCTAAATCGTCATACTTCAGGCCCTACTTGTTTTGGGATGATCACAGCCCAATGCTTTTATTTAATTTATTTATTTTTGCAAATTAATTCCGATTCCGTTGCAGATTTTTAAAGTTAAACTATTCATATTTTATTTTAGTTTAGAAGCTAAGCAGCGAGTAATTTTAGGGTAAATGCGATGGTATGTCAGTTTACCTGAATCTACCCACTAATTCATAAGTGGTTTATCTTTCATATTTTAGTTCAGTTATTTTATGGCGATTCTTTGGTTAG
Source organism: Enteromius fasciolatus (assembly GCA_032361145.1). Taxonomy (NCBI): domain Eukaryota; kingdom Metazoa; phylum Chordata; class Actinopteri; order Cypriniformes; family Cyprinidae; genus Enteromius; species Enteromius fasciolatus. The sequence goes on from JAUMHR010000030.1 coordinate 3,276,616, forward strand.
AACTGTTTTTTTTTTTAAACAGTTTTCAAAGTTGAATTATGTTCATATCATTTTTATGCATTGTAATACACTGAGTATGAGTGCATCTAAGGCTGCAAGAGTTTATGGTTATCACTTTGGTCAGATAACTATATTGTGTGCCTTGTATGCAGCCCTGAACGCCCGTTTTCTCTCTTTATTTATTCTGTTATATCGTGAAATGATGTGTGTGCCTCTGGTTCTCTCTCTGACAGTAAATGTGATGTGAATGTTCAGTGGGCTCCGCGTGCGTCATGGGTGGTCGGACTGTGCAAACACATCTACAAACCAACAGCTAAGCTCTGGACAATAGACCAATGAAAGGCTCCCTCTGGAAGTTTTTGTGCTAGATCAGGTTTTGCATTTATTTGGGGCGCAGAAATAATGGTTGATTGACGCCGGCGCACAATACACCCAAACTGGTAAAATACAAGTGAGCGCTACTTGTTGTCATGGCATTCAACTGGCCTCAATGAACGATGCCTTCATTCATGTTTGGACCTTTGACTGTCTTATAAAAACCAAATTAGACATTCATAGCGAAATATTTAAGAGTTTCTGCGGTATAGCCTATACTTTTGATATGGTTTCCTGCGGTCAAAAAGACGCCCGTGTTGCAGAATCAAAGATAAGGTGCTTTGAAAGCTCAATGTAAACAGATCCAGCTCTGTACTACACCGGAAACAAATCTCAAGGAGGTTTTAGTTAAAGAAGCAGGTGTTTTCTGAAATGCATGAGCGTTGCAGCTGAAATTGCTGTGCGCTACTTTTTGCAAAAAAATAAAAATAAATAAGTAAATAAAATAAAATAAATAACATTTGGTCCCATATTACGTGTCCCTAATACCTGTGTACTTCCATAGTAACTAGATGTGTGTGTAGTGTGTAACCACAGTGTAGGTACACACCGGTACACAGTATCTACAGCTGAGATATTTCTGTAACACCCCTCAGAACGGTGTGTGTATAAGTACAGATGTGTAACAAGGCACGGGTAACAACACTTTTTTCACTTCACTAAGTAGTCATGTAACAGGAAACACATAGCTACATTTAGTAACAGCAGTAGGCTATAGAGTAACTGGAACAGGCGGTGATCAGGGGGTGGTGTTGGGTAGGTTTAGGGATATGTAAAGTGGGTGGAGTAGATGGTGCACCTCTGTTATACCAGTGTATATACATGGTAACTCCTCAGGAACTGCCCACTTAATATAAAGAGTAACATTCTGGACACCAACCACCATTTATATGTAAAGCCTAATTTCCTGCCCGCTGCTGTGTGACATCAGAGTAACTACACGATAGATCCATTGTCTGCTTAATATAAAGTGTAACACTTTATTTACCAGAAAGTGCTGTTAGTCCTGTTACACATCTGTACTCACACACACCATTCTGAGGGGTGTTACATGTGTGTAGTTACAAATATTACAGCTGTAGATACCGGTGTGTACTTACACTGTGGTTACACACTACACACACATCCACATGGTGTTTTAATAGGATAGTATAAATTAGTGTTTTCTGAAAATTCCAAAACAAATCAAAATAACATAACATTGGGTTAAAAAGAGCAACAACAACATCTGTGTGCATGCGTGCTTCATGTGAAGTTGTCTTGGGTAAGAGCGCCATCTGGCGACTGAATATAGTGCTAGCAGAATTCACTGCTGAAGGCTTTCTAAATAGCTATGATAAACTATTCTCCTAAAATCACTTTTGATTGTGTGTAAACTAAGCAGTAGGCCCATGTACATAAGATCTATATTAGAATTTCTATTTTTAACTTTTATTTTCATTTTATGTTGTTATTTTAATTATTTAATGTGCTGTTGGTAATGTTTTCTAGATTGTAATGTGTCCTCCTTTGCAAGGAAAAAGACACTATTTATGATAATGCAGTGATAATATCTGTTAGTCAATGCAAGTTAAGAATTTATTTTTGTATTTATTTCCTGGATTTTCCGTCAGTCCCTAAACATTAAAAAAATGAATCCCATCTAAATGCAAGAAATTAGATTAGATTCAACTTTATTGTCATTACACATGTACAGGTACAAGGCAACGAACCAGGAGTGCAATAAGCAGCAAGTGCAGGATATAGGTAAGTTATAAGTGCGCTTATGGAGGATACGTACAAGAAGAACCTGGGTAATATTTACAGATGGATGTACAGGTTTACTATATCAGGGATTGAAAGATGTCAGTGTGGGGCCGAGTTCAGTAAGGAGACAGCTCTGGGAAAAAAAAGCCGCTACTCAGTCTGGTTCCTGTCCGGGGTAACCTGAAGCGCCTGCCCGAAGGCTCTCGTCTATGGGCAGGGTGAGAGGAGTCCTTAAGAGTGCTGCATGCTCGGCGCTAGTGCTTCTTCTGGATGTCCTCAACAGTTGGAAGCGGAGTCCTTGTGATGCGCTGGGCAGTTTTCACCACCCGCTGAGCAGCTCCCATACACACTGTGACACAGCTGGATAGGATGCTCTCTGTTGTGCAGCGATAGAAGTTCACATTTCATTTAGAAGTGGGTATCCAAAGACGACCGTATACACCTGCACTACGCCACTGAGACTAACAAGACCATGCACCAACATGAGCTTAGTGGCAAAAATCTTGTAAGATGCTCTCCCTTTACACAGCACCGTACGTGTGATCGCCAAATCGAAAGTGAACAGAGAGAAAGTTTTGACACTTTTATGGAATGCATTTTTTTTCTCATTATCTCCCTCTTTCGGTGCAGTCTGGTATGTGCAACCAAATAATGGGTTAAATTACACGGGTTGTGTTAATTAAGAGGCAGTATTATATGCTCTATATTCAATATAATGGCCTCCAAAAACCTGATATGAAAACGCTGATATTCCTCTGGAAAAGACATCAACATTTGTAGCTAATCTTCAGAGCCGGCGCCAGCCGAAAGCTAAAGAGGGGCGATTATATTAATGCAAATATAACACTCAAAAGTAAGAAAAAAACAAAAGCTATATTGCCATTGCTTGAGCTTAAACACTCTATCTAACAAGATATCTGCCACAAACTCCTCTTCCAACAATGTCCAACCAATATTTATATCAGTTGCTCACGCTCTGTATCTTTGCCATGGTTACCTTCTCCTGCAAAACATTTATGGTCACAAATTGAAAATAAACAACAATTTGATTTGTTTGTTTGTTCTTGAATTCCTCTTGGGGATCAATATAGTATCTATAATCTATAATGTATCTATCTATATATCTAATGTAGATTAGAGCAAGGCATCTTGGGAATGAGGAATGCGTTTATCCAATGAACCGATTGCAGGTCAAGTCTATTTAAAATAAATGAATTATGGGTATTTCTTTAGAGTTTACTTATGTTGTGTCATTTAAGCAAGACAATTGGGTTTTTGTATTAATGATGTTATGTGTGTTTATGTTCAAGTTAGTTTGGGTGGGTTTGGTTCATTTGCAACCCTGTTATAAAAAAGTATAATTGTTACCGTTACCGAGAGAGATATGTAGGAAAGTGACTTGTTATTAAAATGGGAGTGGCCAGCACATTTTTACAGAGAATATCAGTGCCGCACTCCGCCCCTGACTGTGACAAATCAACAATCTCCGTGAGTGAAGTGATTAATCATAATTCACAATTTGATCTTGCCTATCAGAGACTGGCTTTATGTCAATTTTGCTGTTTTAGCTCATTAGATTTCCACTTTAACATTAGTGGTGAGGGGGCGACGCTTTTTAATGCCAAACTGGCATTAAAAAAAGAACGGCTGATGTTTTCTTGTCGATCAATTAATGAAATCAATAAATGAAACAAATGCTAATAATTAAACTGACCAGTGTTTTGTCCCTGTAGCGATTCAACTTTTATATTTCTAATAAATAAAATCTAAATTACAGTAGGATGTCAAATGCTTTACTATTTTGTGCGAAAAGCGAACAAATACACCTAATAAAATTACGTGTTATAAAATATATAGCAATATGGTGTTTTAGAGCACGTCTCACTTGTAATGCCTAAGTTGACCAGAAGATGGCGGTGCTGCCATATTTGTTTTTTCTCGAATTTGAGACAAACTTCACACTGAGATTGTGATAATTCATGCATATAGTCAAATTTCCTGTAAATAACGTTTAGAAAATCTTCGTTTCCATCAAATGGCATTAATAACAATATTTGTAATGCGTATTAAATTGTATATGTTTAACTTTTAAGCTCGAGGCAGTGAAAAAAGTAAAAAGAACTTGCAGGCCTACTGCAGGTTTCAATGTTGGAGCAACCAACTGTTTACTTTTTCTCTGTCACTTTTAAAATATTCATTTTCATTTTCAAATTCATTTTAATTGCATATAAAATAAAATTGATTTTGTGTCAATTTAGAATTTTAAAAAGATTTTTTCAATTTAAATGTGTTTTTTTTTTATCTTCATATATATATATATATATATACTTTCAGTCACTGGGGCGGTAACTTTTGTACCTATTAAGTTCAATGCATTATACAGGCTTATTAGAGATACATTTCCAACTTTCATTTCAGTTCATTTTAATATATTGAAAATACCATACTTTCAAATAAGCTTTCGTATAAAATGGCAGGAAAAGTACATTTTGAAGCTGCATATCCGTGATGGGGCAGATCCTTAGGAGCGGGGCGGAGCCACGAGCTGTCTAGTTTGATTGATGCTTGTGACGCGTCAAATTGAGCGCACGAGCCAGTCTCCTGGACTGACAGACTTTCTTAAGTGGATCAAAGATTACTGTAACAAGCTGCTCGTTCCTAAACTCAGACACTTGAGCCGTAAAAAAGAAGGAGAGGGCAGTCCTTAACGGGAAACACGGGGAGACCCCTCCAATGCTGCACGAGACTTACAGCAGCACAGTTAAAGGTTAAAGGAGCACAACCACTGTAGGGAAATATCACGATGCAAATGGGTAAGTTCCTTTTGATCTGTTATAGCTAGTCAGAATGAAGCCTCTCAGACGGGGATACAAAATAAAACGATTAATAATAAGAATGCATTCTTTAAAATAAAGATTCTTATGTGCATCGATGGTTCCATAACAAATCTTTAGCATCTTCATGTTGCACAAAAGCTTTTCTAGACTTCACACTAAGGGAAAAAATGGTTGTTTTTAGAATGGCTCACTAAAACTTCTTTAGGATCGTTGCGAAAACCCCCTATATTTTTTATTGTTAAGAGAGCACTGCACTAAACCGTTCAGTTTATGTATTTTGTGTAAATGTTGTGTCTTTGTAAGTTTATAGCAGAAATGGCACAGATTAGGATCTAGTCTATGAACGCTGAGGCGTCTAAATATTCGACAGCTCAGACATAGGCTACATTAGATCAACATCGATTGGAAATAAATCTTGATGTTCCATTGGCTAGTTTCTAATTTTGTTCCCTTTTTTCCAATTGATATTTTTATAAGAAGAACCACCAGAATTTCAAAGAAACCGTTCAGTAAAATTTTTCATAATAATACAGATATTTATAAGATTCATAATCCTCATCATTATTATTATTTTGGAGAGTTGATTTAATTTACAATGCCGCAATGGTGCAATAAAATAGCATAGACTAGAATTATCTCTTAAAAATAAAGGTTCTTTATTGAAATCTAATGTTGAAATTGAATGAAAATCCACGCAACCTTTCAAATACAGAAACTGTTCTTCAAAATGTTTCTCACTGAAAGGTTCCGTGGCATCACTGCAAAAACTTGTTTGTTTGTTTAAGTCTGAATGTGGTGAATAAACAGCTTTTGGTTCTTGCAGATCAGTCGTACGGGGAGGTGAATCAGCTCGGCGGGGTGTTTGTGAACGGCCGGCCTCTTCCTAACGCGATCCGGATCCGGATCGTCGAACTGGCGCAGCTCGGAATCAGGCCTTGTGACATAAGCCGACAACTCCGCGTCTCTCATGGCTGTGTGAGCAAAATTCTGGCCAGGTACAACGAGACCGGCTCCATTTTACCCGGTGCTATCGGTGGGAGTAAACCCCGGGTCACGACGCCAAACGTGGTGAAGAGCATACGGGATTATAAACAGGGCGACCCCGGAATATTCGCTTGGGAAATACGCGACAGACTGCTGGCCGACGGAGTGTGCGACAAATATAACGTTCCGTCTGTGAGCTCCATCAGTCGTATTTTGAGGAACAAGATTGGGAACCTGTCTCAGCCGAGTCAGTACGACAGCAAACCCTCTCCGCCGCAGATCTCCTACAATCCCGTGTATCCGTACTCATACCAGAACGCCATGTCTCCAACCGGCTCCAAACTCGGCAGTCCTCCGGCTGTTTCTGTCAGCCTGTCCCGGGCCTGGCCCTCTGTTCACACCGTCAGCAACATACTAGGAATACGAGCTTTCATGGACCCCGCAGGTAATCACACCTTCTGGATTATAGATAGGCCTTCAGGATCCCGCGTAGCCACGCACACTCCTAAAAACCGGTTCTGGCATCGATGGTTTCACACAGAACCTTTACTATCCATGTAACTTAGATTATTAAAATATTCTTACTCCTCTAGGGGGAAAAAGGTGCCTCTTATAGCATCGCTGTGAAACTTCCCTTTTATAGCCTAACCTTTATTTTTAAGAGTGTAGGGCTGGTTTTATGCGATTAATTGGAATATTAAAAAGTATTAATTATTGTAATACCAGTTTGTCATCCGATGCAAAAGTTTCAATACTGGCAAAATATTGAAAGAGAGCGCGTTTGCGTAGAAACTGAGAATGAGGAGGTGTTTTGAATGTATTTGGATTTTTAATGTTGCATTGCTTCTGCACATTTGATATGTTACTGTTTGGAGATTAAACGTTATTGATATTATTGTGTCGGTTCTTTAGATCAGTGTTTAAAGCGTGATTGCAGAGAATAAAAAGAAAAAAAAAACGTTTGAAACTAATATTATTTAATAAAGTAAATATTCTAACGCTTTCACAATAGTCTGGTAATGCATTTGTCTAAATGTGCGCATTGTTTTTTTTTTTTTTACAAAAAGAGCTCGTATAATTTTTTAGACTGAGCCAATTTGAAGATTAATTCTTTATTTTAGGATTGGAGTGCTCCTTAAAATCTTCATCAGTTGTTATTTTATTTGTTGCTGTTTTAGTTGAAGTTGCAACTATTTCAACCAGATGTATTTTTCACAGCTATTGCAGGAACAGAGAGTTACCAGCCGAAAATGGAGGACTGGACGGCCGTTAACAGACCTTCATTTTCTTCCGTTCACGGAGTCAACGGCATCGACAAACCTCCAATAGAAAGTGACATTAAGTACACCCAGGTAAACTTTTCATTTTGGGCCTATTGGTTTATTTATTTTAGCATGTGCATCATTTATGCTCACGTGTTTGATTTCCAATTTTGTTGAAAAAAAAAAAAACGTTCCATGGACGTTTTCTCAGAAAATAAATTCTTCTGCAAAGACTCTTTTAGAATCTCTTTTTTGGTATAAAGAACATCTGAATCTTAAGAAAAGAACGTTTTGTGCTTTAAAAAGGTTCGATGGATGTTAAAAGGCTAATGGAGACGTGGATTTAAATAAGATTCTGTTAATGTTTGAAAGATCTGTGCAAATGTTGATTTTATTTTTTCATCTATATTTTTCTAAACGAATTCAATTTGGATCTTGTAAGTTTCATAGAATAATATTGCGTTATTATTAGAGTTCTTAAAAATCAGTCAGTTGCATTTAATTTTCTCATTATATCATTTTTTTTCTGATTACATCAGTTTTTTGTTGTTGTTGCAAATATAGGTAACAAAAATAAGGTTTATTTTTAAATTGTAGGGTTCATCAAATTTATCGGGATATGTTCCTGCGTGCGCATACTCCGCCACTAATCAGTACGGTGTGTACGGCGGACACGCCGGTAATTACGGGCACTGGCAGTCTCAGGGCGCGAGCCTCACGCATCCAAACACCGGGACCATGATACAGAGCTCTAACCTGCACAGCGCCATATCCTTCAAAAACCAGACCCGAGAAGGTGAGACTCAATTATTTACACGAACAAACGAAATAAATAAATGCAAATGAAAATGTTTAGTAAGTATCTTACAATTAATCAGACATTTCAACTAAAAATGAATGTTTTTAAATGGAATAGTTTTGTAAACCACACATATGCAGTATAATGAAATATTAAAAATACTCGTATTTCAGTGTAAAACATTGTTAATAAATCCAAGATTGTCAATTAAAAATTCTACAATTCTACTCTTTGAAGCCGAGTAAAAACCTCGCGGTGAACGAATTACCTGCATAAACCATTGTTTCTAGTTCATGTAAAATGTTCCTCTTTGTTTTGTCATTGTTATTTTGTGCACTGGAGTGTTAGTTGCATTATTTCCTTGTGTCGCTCTGACGTCATTATCTTAGGCCGATTTTAATTTTAAAACAGACAGTGTAGGTCACACTGATGTTGTAAGGGAAGCATAGTCTTTACAAACAGTCGAATGGCTCGTTTACACATTGTTTGCTACATAAACACCCCTCTCTTTCGGCTCCAGCAGAAAGAAAGAGTCCTCTGAGCAAACAGCAGCACGAGGGTCTGAGCGCCGTTCATGGACTCTCAGAGTCATGAAAACACAAAGACAAAACCAGAGAAAATCACTTTCATCTGGCCATCCTTCACGTGCAGCTTCAAGTTCTGGATAAAACACACCTGAATGTTTCACACCATTATGGAAAAGTGGGATCTGAAGCTGTGGAAATGCCACAGAGGTTTTCTGCAATATTTGCAGTAGATTTGTTTGTCTTGTTCTTTGGTGCAAATAAATTTCAGCGACAGGCTGTTGTTTTAAATGGGCTGCAATTTGAGTATTTTCTTGTTAGCAAAAACAACATTGTTAGAGGGGAAATGAAATGGAACTGTCCATGTCATTGCATTTTCTTGTCTGTATGGTAATGAATGGCCCATTGAGTAATACTCATATATTTTTATAAATTCATTTCTGCTTAATAAAGGCATGTCAAAAGTGAACTGTCTTCAATTCAATGGCTGATTTCTGCTCAACAGTCACAGTCTAGATAACATGTTTACAGAGAGATTATGTGGGGTTTTGCTGTCGATGTTTCTTCACACGACAGAAGATCTGCTCGGACAACCATAAAAATAAACAGATAAATAAACGGGTGCAAGATGTCCTCTTAAATGTAAAAGTTTATAAACCTTTATGAACATAAACTATGTGCGAGATATTTCCAATAAATAAATTAGTGGACATAAGAGTTTACTAAATTAAGCAACTATTGAATCAGATGCGTTCTAACGGGGAAGAAAGGACAGCTATCTATTGGATAAACCTTGAAAGAGCCAACGAAACTGTATCTGTAATTAATCTTTCATTTATATATTCTTAATTTTCCAAAGGCGAACTCATTTTTGATGGATAGGTTAATTGATTTGGAGCAGGCTATTATAGTAGATCGTTTGATAACCTTTCCACCTATTAATGGATTTTCCTAAAAAAATAACTAGGCTATAATAAAATGCATATTTAACGAATTTTACGCTACTTTTTTTAAGAATTTTATTTTAGCCTGTTCGGCATTTATGTGTTTACTAGTTCATACTAAATCACTTTTTTTATTGTATTTTATTATTATTATTATTTTTTATTTATTTTAACTTTCTGAAGCAGGACTGAATGTATGAAGTTGGTCACACTGTAAAGAGCTGAGGAACATCTGGTTTTGCTTTTAGGAGAAAGCAAGCCTAAAGGACCGTTCGCACCACGCACCAAGATAACTAGAGTCCACGCGACCGATAACTTTTATTACAAACGCGCATGCGCAGATATGTTGTTGTCTGCTGTTTTAAATGTCCGTGCTAATTAAATCATTATGACTTCTGTTAAGCTGCAAGTATTACTGTCATTCATTACCAAAAAAAAAAAAAATGTTGTCCATATGTTGGTGGATATTGGATTGAATTAGAATTAAATTAGAACGATTATTAAATTGAATTGAACGATTATTGAAGCTACATAGGCTATAGGCCCAGGTTTCGCCGTTGGTGCGAACAGGTCTTAAAGGGAAAGTGCACCTACACCGCCCACACACGCAAAATATGTTTTCAGGAATGTGGGTAACCCGTCTGACAGCTCACTGTTGACAGTATTTTAATTTTCATACTATGGAACTCAATGGGGACCAGGCTACATTTTTCAAAATATCTTCCTTCATGTTCAGCAGAAGACCGAAACTCATAATGGGGTATGAACTACATGAGGGTAAGTAAATGATGACAGGATTGTCAGCATAATTAATATTTTATGTAATTTGAACATTTGTTAAAGGGAAGTCTTGGCCAGGTGAGATCAGGTCAGAAGAATAATTACATGAACCTAACGCTTCCACAGGAGTCAGAAACCATCCATTATTGTAGCTTTAAACACATAACCATTTGTAGATTTATAGGCATATATGCATCAGTTGCCATGCAAGATATTTACAGAGAGATATCAAATCAAACAGACCCACCCTAAAAAACAACTATCCTGGAAAAAAGTTTTTTTGGTGCCATCCTGCTCTTGTTTAGGAGAATGTGCGTATATGTTCTCCTCTGAGTGAACTATTGGTTCCTATCTGTCCCGTCTACAGCTTCTTCTTTCTTGCTTATTCAAAGCTTTACCTCTTGTGTTAGCTCAAGCATGTCCAGCAGGTAACGTGAGACGTAACATGGTCCAGTTGCAGACATCTCTGTCTGAATGAGGGTGTGCTGCACTCTATTCGCTGAGGTGACTTGAGTCTCTCAGTAATGGCTCAACTCAATGAACCAAAGGGTTTTACAACTATGTGACTCATGATCAAAAATGCAAGATAAGTTATATCGAGTTCCAATATGTTTTAGAAACTGCTTGGAGTACTCTGGCGTCAAGGTTGCAATAAAGCTTTCAAAAAAAAAAAAAAACTGGAATGATTTTATTTAGAAATGGAAATTAACATTGTTTTAGGGCTTTGGAATAAAAACAAAAAGCTAAAAAGTACAGTTGATATACAAAAGTTCTATACATTATATATAACATTCTTTAAAATGATATGTTTTCCCATTCATTTTTAATAATAATTACTTTAATTGATAAATAAACATAAAAAAAAATATTCTATAATGGAATTATTCTATAATTTTTTTATAGACATACACTACCGTTCAAAAGTTTTAGAACAGTAAGATATTTAATGGTTTTTAAAGATTTTTCTTCTGCTCACCAAGGCTGCATTTATTATCCAGAAAAAATCCAGATCCAGAAAATACTGTAATATTGCAAAATATTATTTCAGTTTAAAATGTGTTTTCTGTGTGAAAATATTTTAAAATGTAATTTATTCCTGTGATACAGATTACTCCAGTCTTCAGTGTCACATGATCCTTTCAGAAATCATTCTCATATGCTGATTTATTATTAGAATTATCAATGTTGGAAACAGTTGTGCAGACAAATATATATTTTTTGAACCTGTGATTATTTTCTTTCTTTCTTTTTTCTTCTCCGGATTCAAAATCATTTTTTACAAAATATAAAACATTTCTAAAATGTAAATCTATGCTGTGACTGTTTTGGTCATTTAATAGAGCCTTGGTTAATAAAAGTATTAATTTCTTTCAAAGTAGAAAGAATAAAATGTGCTGATCCCAAACTTGTGAACAGTAGTGAAACAGTAAACTACTGTAACAGTAGTTTTGAACTTTATTATGCATTTTAAATAAATGCTTTTCAAGTGTTCACGCTTCCTCATATAATATTGATAAGCGGGTTTGGCGTGCTGTCCAGGGAACCCTAGCGATTAGAACCCTAGCGAGGGTAAGGGCTCGGCGTCCGGCTCGAACTCCGGCTGCCCCCCGGAGTGGG
>JAUMHR010000030.1:3300539-3313462 GCA_032361145.1 Enteromius fasciolatus
TTCAAAATTCATATATTTACAATGATAATTGAGAGCTGAACAAGCAAGCATTCCTCAAAAGCCTCATTATCAGATTTAATACTCACATTTGAACTTGATGTTTCTCATGGATAATCAAGTACATCAAGTTGCTTCAGTCCAGTATGTGTTCATCCTAAAATATTACAAACAATATAAATTATTCTTATAATAAAATGCTTAACATTTGAACCCAATTATGCTAAAAGGACATTTACTTGCTAAAATATATAGGCTATTGGTCAGACGACAGAAGGCATGTAGCAGATTAGGTTTTTTCCCCTGATCCATTTACATCAAAAGTATCATTTAAAATACTATAGAGGCATATTAGCATCATGTTGCTTTTTGTGCTTGACATACTGTATACTACATGGTCAGTGGGAACCATTGCTGTGTAATGATTCTTCAGAATAAAAGTGTGCATGTTTGAAATAACATGGAAGTGAATAAACAATGGCAGAATTTTCATTTTTTGGGTGAACTACTCCTTAAAGCGATCTCACTGAGCATATACAGCATGTGTGTACGATGCAGGCCGCAGTCAAGAAGGGTGACGACGTGTGTCTTAGAACCCGCACTGATCGCCGCTGTTTGTAAGCAAAGCCGAGCAGAGAGATTATCTGCTGGTGAGAGCTGGGGGTTGTTGTAAATGATCTGTTGTGTGGGTGATAAACCCTGTCAAAAGCACCTCTAGCGCGGCACCTGGGCTTAAAGAAAGTCATGCTCAGATTTGTCTTATGTGCAAGATTAAAATCAGGACGCGGTTGACTTCAGGGTAGGACTGAAGGGTTTATTTAACTCTAATGAATATTTCACATTTCGCACAAAGACATTCCTGCAAAGATCTCTGGGAGTTCTGTGTATCTCGGGGTTTCGCTTCAGCATGAGAACGAGCCATTTTTATCATCGCAAACAATCCGTGTAGGAAACACTGAGCCATGTGTGAGTGTGCCTGTATGCATGCATGTGCATGTTTTGTGGGTTATTCATGGCGTTAATCATCGGCACTAATTACAACAAACCCAAGAACAGACTGACTGGAATCTGTTAAGATTCAGAAGACGATTGCAGGATAATATGTACACAGCCAACCACAGCGTCGCATTTGGTTCATCCAAAAGAAACAGCAGCAAACCCACAATAAATATTGTTAGTGGAAATAGAAATAGCTTAAAATAGAGATTTTCCACTTTTCCACAACTCCTTGCGCACGTCAAACAAGCTCCATTGGGCAATCGATTCTGTCGTTACAGATGAAAGCAAATTACAGATTGAAAATTTGTTCTAATTGCTGTGATTAAATTGTTGGAAACGGGTGATAGCATCTCTTAGCCCTCCGCCCACTAAAGAACGAGACTCAGCCATTAAATTATCCTGCTATCAGGAGTGGTGGAGTCCTACTTTGATGTTGTTGGTTTAGAGAAATGGCGGGACTCGATTATGGGCAAAATTAGGGTGGCAGGCCGGCCGGGAAGGCGCCGCGGCGTAAAGGGTCAACACAGAAGGAGGGCGGGAGCTGGCCGACTTTGAGTAACATGTAACTGCCATTTCTGAGAATAATTGGTTGTTTTTGGAAACAGATGACTTTTGCAACAGATGTTGCATTTGTTTGTAAATTAGTAAAATGTTTGTAGGCATTACAAACATGCAATAGAAACCCGGATCAAATTGCTATTAGCGCATCTAATATTATTCAACCATCTACTGCTGAACAGTATGGTAAAAAGTTATGAAATTTGGTAAAGTTATAGCATGGGGTCAATAATGTAATCTAAACCAGTTTTGGGCTCCATACATGACCTTAAGTACTACAAACCATTTAGACAAAATATTACAAAAGTCACTGACATGCTTTGTGGTGGTTAACATCACTAAAAAAAGTTTAGTAAAATTGCTGAGAAAAATGGTTTTATTGTAATCAAAACATTAAAAATCCAGTCATATGTGAACATTTAAAAGCTTAAGGTTAATAAGATTTTTGCTCCACATTATTTGTTTGATTGTTAGTCTAAACAATAAACGAGCTCCACATAATGCTTTACATTAGCCTATTTGGTCAGAAATACAGTAATAACGTGCAATATGTTTTACAATTTAAGGTAACTGTTTTGTATTTTAATCATTTTTTTTAAATGTGATTTATTCCTAAGCCGGATTTTCATTTGCATAATTTCTCCAGCTTTTCATTGCCACACAATCCATCTGACGTCATTTTAATGTGCTGCTTTGCGGCGTTTTTTGATCATTATCATTGTTGAAATGTTTTGCTGTGTCATATTTTTGTGTAAACTGTCATGCGTTTATTTTCAGGATTGTGTACAATTAGGCCTACTACATCTTTGTAGTGGTAAGGATATAAATAAACAGTACAACAGTAAAATATAGGCCTTTAGTTTGTGGCTATATATGTGGCTTCTATTTCTGTTCTCTGGTCAAAAGACATCAGGAAATCCAGTCTCCCAATATGGATACTGAGTTTGGCTGAGCTGCCATGAATTCCCTGTAGCCACAGACAGTTGAAGATGCACTGATGCACACAGATCAGAACACATCATTTAGACTGGAGCTCACACGGGAAGATGGGAAAATGACAGGGTTAGTCAAACTAAGGGGAAGAATGGGCTTCCTGTCGACAGAATATTCCTGATCTATGATGATAGCGCAGGAATGACTGTCTAAAATCAGGGCCCCTGGAGAGGAAATCTCACAGAAGAACATCTACAGAGGACTCAGCTGTAATCTTGTTCATCTAAAGCTATGCTAGAGTAAGAGGAAAAAATATGAACAAGTCAAATGTCAAAATGTTCCAAAACACTTAAATATTTTAAAAGGGTTCCTTACAGAACCTGTCCGTAACAATTCTTAAGAACCTTTTGTTGCATGGAAAAGATTAAATTACTATAAAATACTATTATTTAAGACATGGGTAACATTTTCATGGAGTCGCTTTTTATGACTGAGATGACATAATATGCAAAAACACAGCTCTAAATCTCAGTTCTAAATCCTATTATTGACATTGGTTCAAATCCAACCACAAAAAGACCTCATCTGTGACAAAGTGGCTTGATCTGTGGGTTAATTATGTTTTTAATCTTTTTGGTTGCACTTGTTGTATGTCACTAATACTGTTAATACCTTAAAGAGCACCCATATTTCTTTTCAACACCTAAAACCTGTATTACCCAGATGCAGGATTACTGCTGACACTGAACATGCTGTTTTGCATGTATACACATACATCTATGTTTAGGTCACTAACAGGCAACCTAAATATTTAGACTACTAACATTTCATTGTGGTGACACCTTTCCTAGACAGAGGTGCGTTTCCTGTACAACTTTGTTAATTCGCTGTTTAACTAACCAAAACACTACGCATCGTGTGGTTTTAGAAACTAAAATGATTGCATCATCTTAATTTGTTGATTGAATTGGTTCTATGAGACTATGAATCTGGCGGAGGTCAAAATTCAAATTTTTTAAACTCGCGGTTCATTCAAAAATTCGTATGATTGGCTGTAAATAAAAGCGGAAGACAACACGGGCCGCGCTCAAAAGGTCGTATGCGTGTCATTTATACGCCAATGTCCGTTTTCGTTTTTCTTTAGAGTAGTCAACTCTTCATACGCATTTTCAGGAAACCAGGCTCACTAACCTGATATCACGCTTCTAATCACAGGTCGATCAAATCACGTTACATTTTGCAATGCTTTTGAACCATGGTTTCCACAGGCCTACCTATGTAGCCTAACTTGCTGTCACAACGATGATTTAAGGGAACCACGGGACAGAATCACTGAAAGACAGCAACGTGTTCAACCACAGTACATATTCGTACGAGGTCCCAAATCCGAGCTAATTCGTACGATTTGTCTAAAACCCCCTGACGGGTAGGTTTAGGGGCGGGGTTAGGTTTAGGTCATTCCTACAAATTCATAAATTGGCAGCTCGTAAAATACGTACGAGAAGAAATCGGAAATCGTGTGAGGTCGTACGAATTAGCCACCTCGTAAAATATGTACGAATTGCCGTGAGGTCAGTTTGGTTTAACCTAGCCTACATCCACTTTGATTTTAATTTGGCCTATTATCAGATAAAAAAGAGGCAGGATTGTACATTTACTATATCCGTGGCATATCTAATCCGAGTGACTCCTGGGATTAAGCAGAGATAGGCCTCTTCTACAGACTAGAAGGGGTTTTCCAGTCTCGTTGGGAATGTTTATGTAACTCTTAGAATAATTTAGGCTGTTTGTTTCGGGTCCAGCCGGTGGGCCAAAGTACTTTGGTAATGAAGCCAATTGAATTTAACTGCGAAGAAATCGTTTGAAAGCTCTGTTTGTTTTCATTCAGTCTTATCGAAAGATTTGAGAGCAATTACGCTTCGATATAATTGCTATTAGACTTAAACTGACTGCAGAAAACATGCCTTTTTAATCGTGGGTGGCATATAAAAGTCTTTTTAATTATCATAAAAAAAGTTTGTTTTGAAGTGAAGTTAGATGCGGTTTACGTTTAGCCTTCTCAAATAAGACAAAAAAGTAGTATTGAATTATTTTTTGCTTTAAAATAATTTTAAGGGTAATTAAATAGAAGGTATTGTAAATGTCGAAGAAAATACGTAGGACATTTGACTAGTGCATGCGCTGTGAAAATATTATTTCTAATAATTTGAATACAGATCTGTGCAGAACCGTATCGATATCTTTTTGTACGTCTGGAATCAACAATTGCATGTGTTTTGGCTTACTATGTCGTGTTTTATAGATATATTTTCCCACACAATAAAACATGAACCACGACAAAACTATAAGACAGAAGTTTCCATCCCCATAAGGCATTTAATTACACTTCAAGTTCAATTTGCTTGCGCGTGTGCGTGTCAGTCCATTTATAATGTTACATTTACATAATAATTAAAAATAAATGTCTACGCTAAAATCAATCAATAGGCTATTTGAATGGAAAATCTTGACACATTTATTATTTTTAAAGGAACATATTTGTGTAAGAACAGAGAAATAAAAACAAAAGCAAAGACTACGTTTCTCAACATTTTTATGTGTTGTGACTGATAAATTCAACAAGGTTTTTAAAATGTATTCTCAACCTTAAGCTTAACTGAAAGTGGATGACTCGAGATTAAATTCACATGCATGATTTTACAATAATAATAATAACAAGAACAATATAACAACAACTTCAGAATAGTAGCCTATAGTTATACAGAATCATGTAGCCTACACGTATATATCTGTTATGTTTAGGCTACGTTGTAAGAAATTGTGTTTATTAAAAGCATAAAATCAGAATAAACTTGCATAAATAAATATAATGTAGGCTTCCCTAAACCTTTGAAAAGGTTTAAATCTTTATTTCATAAGTTAATGTGACAGACTGACCGATACTTGTTCAACTGCAACAAGACCAAAAACATGTCTTACCTAGCGAGAAAGAAAGAAAAAAAAGAAAACAACAACAACTGAACCCATCTCTAACAAACATCCAGAATCTTCACATCGCACTGCAGTCGCTTCTGAGAGAGCTCTCGACCAAACGGGTTCAGGACAAGTGTTATTAGACAACAGCGTGATATTCAACTCTAATGATGCAACATTGCCATCTACTGACCACGAGTCACCACTGCAACCACAACCCTAACAGTGCAGCAAGATTGTAGACCGCATTAAATCATTATAACTTAGTCAGTTAGAGCTTATGTTAGAGACAATACTGAATTTAACGCAGAGAGTAAGACGATTTTTTTTTCTTTTTTAGAAAAGACGTTTCTTTAGGGTAACAAGCTGTACTTCCTGAGTCCCTGATCATGCTGTACTTTTCTTCCCCAGCCTCGTTTTCGTTCTTGCCTAAATATACGTTCTAAATATAAACCTGGCACTTTATGATAACCAATTATGCATTCAAATTCTTAAGGGGAGAGTATTTAGCTGATTTAAGTGTATAAACAGAAGAAAATGAACAAATAGGCCTTTTATCTTTCTAACAACAGATTTCAAAACAAACTTTATTCTGAACATAATTTGATTAGACCTATATGTTTATTGATAATGATATACATTTTGTTTCTAAACCAATGTGAAGCTTTTCTTATACGTTTATTCCATCATGTCACCTCTAGCAGCAAAAAGAACCAAATACTGATCACTTATTTTTTAACCCAAAAATGCTGGGTTTATTTAGCATCTTTCGAACGAGCGGAAGACCAGAAAGCAATATAAAAGTCCCATATCTTGCCTTAAATTACCCAGCTCGAGAAAAAAATTATAATAATAATTTTATAGACATGTGACTAAAGAAATGTATAAAATCAATAAATCAATCACGTAATAGTGTAGTTCATTAAGCTGTTGTAGTTTCACTGTATGTTGTACAACAAAAACATGAACCTTTGATAAGCAAATCTATCTCCAATGATAAAACGGAAATTACAGAAGTCTTTAGTGAAGGGTGTCAGGAGAGCACATCTCACAGGAACGGTGCGAAAACCAAGAATGTGAGAAACAAAAGAATATGGTATGATTTTAAAATGAATAAATGTTAAATAAAAATGGCCAAGAGACTACCATTTAAAGGTATTTCAGCATAATGATAATCAACTGCTCTGTAACAGAAACTAAACTTAAGGTATAAAATTAGGCCTACTTTTAACAGTTAACTAAGGTACTTTGATTAAAACGAATAAGCAATGCATTAAAAGTAAATATTTTTGTTAACAGCGATTCTAAATATTGCTCATATCAAATGTATCTCAAAAGCATTTTTTGTTCGACCTTATCCTTGGCTTGAGGACATTTTGCCGTTTTTCTTGTGGGCCTATTACACAATAAAGTTCAATAAAGCAAAACCTGCAATAAAAATAATAATTCCATCTTCTAAATTAAGCAGCAAATCTGTAAAAACTGAGACTTGCCTCTTTCTGAACTTTCTGTCATCCAACACTTGCCACATATTTTCAGAAATTGCTGAATAATGCCATGTTAAAGGACCTTTTTGATGTCTAATGAAGCCTGTGGCAAATAGTCTGCAACAGTGTTGTAAAATATTAATAGAAAGAAAAAACAAACAAACACAAAAGGCAGCTAGCTATTAGAAAAATAATTTAAAATATATATATATAATCTATATGCTACAGAAATTAAAAACAGCAGGCATTTAGAATGACATGCACACCTCCATCAGGGCCCTGCACAGACTTATTAAACATGCACTGGACAAAATTAGCACTGACATTTCATATTACACCCTTATAACGGTATAATATTAACCAATTCATCCTTTTGCTTATGAATTAATTGCATACAAGAGCTGTTAACAGTAGGCTATTATGACCTAAATCAGATTGGAGAGAAGTTCCAAGTAAAATTTTTTGCAGTTCATAATACTTAGGTTACAAAAAAACGGTTAATAGGTTACACGGCTCCAAATTCTGGCCATTTGGATGTTTGCCCAGAGCAACAGCACAATGAGTTTTTGCGCACTAGCTGAACCCAACAGTTCTCATAAATGAAATCATTTGATTATTTTTCCAAGCTTTGTAAAGTTCCAAAAAGGAATAAGGCAAAGTTCCACAAAAAGTGAAGAGAATTGCTTCATACCTACTATAGTTGTTGATATTTTGAATAAACTTATACATTTTTAATTCAAATTTTTTTAAATGTAAGGACTTTGTTGTGTGCATCTGACCTTTATATGACTTTTTTTTTTTTTTACTTTAGTTTCAGTTCAGAATTAGTTTTTATTTGTTTGCACTTAGTTTTAACTCAAACTTATTCCATTTAACTTAAAAAAAAAGGTTGTTAATAGTTAATATTAGTAACCCTTCTCCGCACAGTAAGAAAAGTTTGTATCCTCAGTCAGTTTATTATACTGACTTTTAGAATTTTCTCCTTATTGCATCATACAAACAAAGCTAATTGTTAAGATTTCAGGGTAATAAATTCTTGAAACAATTCATATGCACTGTAAAAATGGTGGAAAAGGGCTGAGCAATGAGCATAATATGTTTCTTGTCCTTGCCTCTCTTCTACAGTTTGTGGGACACAGCAGAACTGGATCAGTGAGAAGAAAACGCTTCACCCGAAGCTGTGCTGCATTTCACTGTCTGCAGTCACAAGTGAGGAAAACTCATCTCGCAGGACCGAGGCCAAAGGGCGTGAGGTAAGACATGGGTGGCCGTCCGCAGTCGTGATTCCTCTGCTGAAATCTTTTTCCATGCTGCGTCTCAGTGCGCTGAACGGTGTGGGAAGACATGTGGGATGAAAGAGCATTTGGTAAATGCCCCAACCACACAATGTTTAAAGTCTACGCTGGGATGTTTAGATACTTTTGGAAATCAAGTGAAAAGGATGGAAAGTCTGCTATGAGAATTCAGAACCCTTTAGATAACAGATTAGCTAAACCCGAGTCTCCAGCCAGAAGATCGTAGCAAAAATGTTCCATGTCTGCATTGAAACCTTTTAGAAATATGCTAAATGCATCACTTCTTGAAGGAATTGGGAGTTAATCTCACAAGCACATGATTGTTGACGTTTATTTGTGTGCCATTGTTTCTACATTGACCCCTAACCCCCATCATAAGGATGTTGCAGTGCAATGTCTTGATTGATACAAATCATTTCATACACTAACCCCTAGTTATTAGTTATTTTCTCCACATAGGTAGTTATACATGCACAAATGTGAAGATCGACATGTTTTGGACTCTAGTCTGCTATTATCTATGAACATCTGCTGGCTTATATGACCCAAAACACTGTTTAGTTTAGTTGGCTTCCTGCTCGGCTCTCATGCCTGTCTGGGACGATGCTCTGGTCTTCTAGAGGAGTGAGTTAGTGCCAGTGTGGTTTGAGTATCCGGTAAGACCACCATTGCCTGTCCACATAATGACCTCCAGTATGTTAAAGAAACACAGGGGAGTGAGCCATTCATGAACACAAACTATACACTACCCTTTTAAAAGGTTGCAGTCAGTGATTTTTTTGAAAGAAGTCTGCACCGAGGCTGCATTTATTTGTTCAGCCTGTCAAATTCTGAAATATTTTTACAATTTAAAATAACTGTCATATATTTATTAATTTTCAGCATCATAACTTCAGTCTTCAGTATCTAATTCTAAATTCTAATGTGCAGTCGCCCTGAATCAAATCCACTGGTATGCTAATATGTAAACTGATGGAATTGTTTGTATCCATTTTATTCTTCATGAAGTTAAAATTGTAAATCATTTTTATAATGAGGCCCAACAGTCAGATAATGGCAGTCTGTGTAAACAATGACACTGTTGGCTTTGTAGAAGGAGAAATGATAAACTGCACCCATTTCATTATACATTTTCAGTCATGGAGGAATCTTGGAGGACTGCACTTTCCAGTCACTCAGCCTAGTTCTGTTCTGCATGGAAAGCAGTTGTTCCTGAAATCGATGGCATCAAGTTGAGCTGAGGGTTTTTTGTGATATTGGCCTCACTCTATAAGCTCTTTTGTGATTGCATGACTCAGAATAATGAGTGTGAGACTCTATCCCTCCCCAGCAGAGCTGAACATAAGTGTAACTCATAAGCCAGGAGAAGAGGCACGTAACATTGAGGAGATGAACATGTCAGGCTATTTCTCCAGCATGTGGACTCCATTTGTGCGGTGCATGAGAGCGTTTGGCACAGAAGCCCTTTGGTGTCTCTTAGCCCATCTGCCTCGGCCAAATTATCATATCCTCCAGACTCCAATGAACGTAAATCATTGGCGGGAACACGGACACGTTTTCCCTGGCCGTCATAAAACGATGATTTAAAGCCACGGGCTGTCAAAACACGGCCATGCAGATTTCACGCAGCAGTTTAGGCAGGGAACACAAGAACTTCATCTCATCTGAAGGATTTATGGCCTCTGAGGGACAGTGGACAGATGAGCGCTCAGCCCACCAGCAGACAGAAATGTACAGGAAACTCAGGCCTGTGTTTAGAAGCCCAAATTCTTGATATACCCATCAGCAGGGAGGTCCCCGTTCTTCCAGGAGAAGTCAGGATACATCACTAGCGTGGAAGGTATCTGTCACTTGTGCTGTGTTTGTGAGTTTTGGAGCTTCGGCACTATATAATGTTGAAGGACACACACTGTTTTTAGACTCAAGACAAATTGAGAGCAAGGAAAATAAATACTGCCTTTTGGGCGAGATGTATGTGAACAGAACCGGGTCCTTCATTCATATATAAATATGTGTGTGGAGGTTTATGTGGTTTATGAGGACACAAATGTGTATAATGACATGGGTACGACATAGGTATTACAATATGTAGGTGTTTTATGAGGACATTTTCAGTGTCCCTGTAATTCAAAAGGCTTAAAAAAATACTAAATGGTTTTTTTTTTTGAAAATCTAAACATGCACACAGTTTCCTGTAAGGCATAGGTTTAGGTGTAGGGTAGGTGTAGGACAATAGCACATACAGTTTCTACAGTATAAAAACCATTACGCAGAGTCCTCATAAATCACAAAAACCAACGTGTGTGTGTGATTACAATTAATCACAATTAATTCCATCCAAAATAAATGTTTTGTTATTTGGTATATAAATATACACACATGCATGTATGTATTTCTAAAATATATTTTACTTTTATATAAAAATATTTATATGATATAAATATATACATAAATATATACATGTAAATACTTTCTAAATATCTGCTGTATGTGTGTGTATTTATATATACATAAGAAATATACACAATACACACACATAGGTAAACAAACACCTTTATTTTAGATGTAATCCATACCTTATTCATTTGACAGTATTATTAAAACAATATTTTTTATGATTACACATAAACACAGACACGCACACACACACACACGCACACAGACACAAAGACATATATATATATATATATATATATCCTTAGTGTCCGTCAAGCATAAGTCAACCATCTTCAATGTAGTTTTATATATATATATATTATAAATTATTATTTTTTATCTATCTATCTATCTGTCTGTCTATCCATCTGTCAGTTTATATTTAAAAAGGGTGTTCATGTTCGTGATGTTTTATATGTGGGCAGATTAAATGAAATGAAAGCAGTGAGGGTTTGAATCTACAGTGAATAGGAATGGGCTTTTGGAAAGCAGCGTGACGTGAAACCGCCTGACTGAGTAGTCTGTCAAATGTGGAAACGCTTCTGGCCTACGAGCCCCCAAATGAATGATAGATGTGATATTTTCCCTGCAAACACAAACATCTTCAGTGATTTCAGCTGTTGAGGATACACCCGGGACAAAAAAGCCCAGACCACCGTCACAGCCAAATGAGGATGAATTCTTTTTCGGGATTTTTTCATCTATTTTTACAACTTCCATTCAATTCCCTGGCTGATCGTTGAGCTCCATGTGAAGACAGGCTGCTCGGGCCGCACAAGATGATTGTAGACGGCCATATACCTGCAGGTGCTTTACTCTGCTGATGAATGTTTTGGAGGACAATCCAAAGGATTTTTCTTATCTTTTGCATTCTTTCATCTTAACAGGCCAGTGATGGTTCAATTTAAGTCATTAAAGAAATTAACCAGCCTTGTGTGTCTGGACATCTGCAGATTTATGTCAGTGATGAGATGGAAGATGGACAACAATTTATAATAAGAGCACCAGCCAGACCAGAAAAAACATGACCAAAGCGATTTTTCCAGAGGCGAGTTTGAGAAAGGTTAATTGTGCATATAGAGATGTCCTGGTCAAAAAAGGGTGGATTAAAAATAACCCAATTGGTAACCCAATGCTGGGTAAATGTTGGACAGAAGAGACGCTGGGTTAAAGTACCCAGCACATTAGTTTACACATTTTAGCCCAGCAGGCTGGGTTGTTAAGAATACCCAAAATAAAGTCATTTTTACCCTTTATCTGTTTGCATTTTTGTTTTCTGGGTTATTCTTATAATTTAGCCTATGCTTAACATGACAATCATGGATTAATAAATAATGAAGAATGAAAGTGATTTAGACTGTTAAAAATAATTTATTGTCAACTGACATTCACAAATGTGTTGAAATTTGTCCCAATGACAAACAACATGCCATTTTCTTTTTTTATTGAAAATGTAAAAATCACAGAAGTGCAGTTGCAGTACATTTGAAAACTAGCTCTAAATGACATGTCCATTTAACTGATAAACATAACAGTTATACTATTTAAATACACAGTCAAACGACACTGACAATTAAAATTTAAAAAGACAAAATCAAAATCAGAGATTACTTAACATTTATAAAGACTAGGTAGATGTGCACTGCTTATGATAGTTAGGGCATAGTTCACATTCTGACAAGATTCTGTCATTATTCCCACTGAACAAACGTCTTTGAAATGACGTCCCCTGACAAGCCAGAATCAACGTTTTTATGACGTCTTTTTGATTGTTTATTTGGCCCAGAAGCAGTATAAACAATGTCTAAAATTAGTCTGCAGTTGATGTTATACAACGTTCTGATCAGATGAACCTGCAGTTAAGTTTCAGGCTGTAGCAGAGTCTCTGCTGACATTCAAAAGGTGATGATCCACAATCTGATCTGTATACAGACTGGATCTGGTGACTGCAGTGATCATCTGAGCTGGATACGGTAACCTCAAAATAAGAACAAAACAGACTTAAGTTAGCACAGATGCATATGGGTACTATTAATTACTGCATCTACTTTTTGACTTTGTCACACATGCAACCTTCCATGCAACTCAATCACAGTTATTACATGGAAATCATCTGTCAGTTTGTGTCAGGGGCGGGACCATATTATGGGGCATTGACAGGTTTCCATGGCATCGGAAATTGAAATGCTAAAGAAATTGTTTTTATTTGAGATTTGGCAGATTACATACACAACCCAGAGAGAGT
>JAUMHR010000030.1:3326764-3343837 GCA_032361145.1 Enteromius fasciolatus
AGAAAAGTACATGCACTGCAAATACTTTTGTTATCAATTTCTTTATTTTTGAGATTTAAGAAGACTTTTTTGCAAACTTTTATTTTTTAATTACAAAATAATTTGTTTTACTCTCAAACACAGTATTTTTGTTTGAATAATAAAGACACAAAAATAACCCCATACTCTTGCTGTATTTAAAAAAAAATTCAGTCTTTTAGAAGAAACGTCTAAAAAGCAGGAGATTTTGATTTGAAGTCTCAAATGGCTCTCCATGAAATCTCGGTGCTGTGGAGCAACAGTTGAGACTTTATAAAGATCTCTTTTAAAAGGCTACTGTGGCCTTTTAGAAGAAACTTCTGTCAAATACAGTATTTCAATTCTCAATTTGCTCTCCTTAAAGTCTCATTGTTGTTAAACAGAAATGTGTGAGACACTAAAGAGATCTCATCTATGCACACACACACACATACTTGCGTTTGTGGTTCATGGGGACTCTGCATAGGCGTAATGGTTTTTATCAGGTGCTGATTTGTTTACATCAGTGGGTTTTATAAGCTCAGAATATAAACACAGATCTTGCGGTTTGTTTTTATTTGCGAGAACGACAGGGATGATGAAATGATATCATAAAAGTGCCGGTGTGTGTGTGTATGAGTGTGTGAGGCAACGATCAGAGCTGGAATGGCTGTTTGTATTAATATTCCCTCAGGTGTGAAAGAGAAGAGATAAAATCAGATGTGGCTCTGATGTTACGCCTCCTGATAAACTGATATAATTAAAAATAAATATAAACCTTCTATTTCCCTCCGTGCCGCAGGCCATGGAAGTGTGAGGTAGATTTCCTTTGAATGCAGGGATGGTAATTTCTCTAAAATCATCAAATCTGACAACAAAGAAATGAAGATCTCCAGCGCTGCGCACACGGGTTTCTTGCTCTCTCTCTCTTTCACAGTTACTCTTTTCTCTCTCTCACACACACTCAAACATTCACAGAGGCCTTAAAACACTTCCAAATTGGGCTCTAAAACCACAGCTCTGAAAATCAGGGTCAGAAATGAGAAATTAGAGAGATGCTTTACCCAAAAAGCCTCATGTTTTTTCCACCCTTTATGACTTGCTCTCTGCTTCACAAGACAAAAGATATTTTGAAGAATGTTTGAAATAAAACAACATTGACTTTCATTGTGTTGGCAAAAAATGTAGACATTTAAATATATTTTTTGTTTGTTTTACAGAAAAAAAAGAAAGGCATGTGGAGCTCACCGAGTCTATTTGTAAAACCGTAATATTGTCAAATATTATAACAATTTTAAAAAACGTTTTAACGTGATGTTTTAATAGATTCCTGTGAATTTTCAGCATCATTACTCCAGTTTTCAGTGTCACATATTCAGAAATTGTTATGATGCTCAAAAAACATTTCCTAACAATACTTCATAATGTTGTAGGTTTCAATATGATATGCTCTTGCAAGCACTATTCGTATTGTGCTTGTTTTTTAGAGAGAGTGTGTGAAATCCGCTTGTCATCTATATTTCTTGGTTATCACTGTCAGCCATGGTTTCAGGAGTGGAGTCCACATGGGAATGATAATTTAGGGAATTAGGCCAGTATTTAAATTTCCAAATGCTCATTACCTGCAAAAATGTCAGAGAGCAGCCCTACGGCGTTTGGTAGTGGTCAAATAAAGATTTTTAAAATGACTTTTGGGCCAATACCTCCATGTTAACACAGAGATGGCGATTCAGGCAGAAATTCAATTACCAAACAGTAGATAATTCAGTTGGGAATTTTCTCCTGGCTGGAGACTGATTCCTATTGTAATGGCAAAAACTCAGAATGCTGAAATGACATCATGTGTCAATGTAAAACCGTTTGTGTTTACATGAAGAAATTGGCCCATTTAAATCCATATATGCTGAAAATAGTCCTTATGTTAGAGTAAATTGACCCTAGAAATCTTATATAGTTTTTTTGTTGTTGTTGTTGCATTGATTCTTTCTTCAGTTCTTCAAATAACCTAAAAAAATCTAAAGAAGGAACTTTATTGGAATGAAAAGATTTGGCATAAAAGGTTCTTCATCATCAATGTTGATAAATAAGATTCATTTTTAATAGTGTAGGAAGCAACTGTTGCACCCGTATTGCAAAAATAATTCAGTTCATTTCTGACACCGACTTTTTCTGATCCAAAAATTCCAACAGAAATCAGTTCCGGCACAAATGCAATTCAGTCGCATGTCTCTTCATTTACATGCTGGCTCATTTAAATACCCACACATTCTCATTAAGGGCTGCAGCAGGCCGATCATGTGACCTCGCTGTCCGTCAAAGGCATCTCCGAGTTAATCACCCTCTCCATGCTGGTTTCTTCTTTTTTTTCCCCTCTCTCTCGTTCTCTTCCTTCTCTGTGTTTTTTTTTCTCCCAGCTTCCCTTTAGAGAAAGTTTCAAGAAGTTTCTATAAATTAATAAAGATCTGGTGCTGTATGAAGCCGATCTGGCTTTGAACGGGAGCGTATTGATCTCACAGGTGAAGCAGGGATCAGCACTTCAAACAGAATGCGTTGTTCCAGAGGAGAGTTTGGAATGGCAGGCGCACTCCCATCTGAAAGCCACAGGAACCCACCAAACCCACACAACAGGTCATACGACAGAGACAATGGCCACAATTTGTATTTCACCCATTTTAGCAAAAAACATTGTTAGGGAGAAGTGGAGCGGCGTGTATGATTAATGGAGTAAGTTCGTTTGATTGGATGAGCAGCATTCCGAGAGTATGGATATTTTCAACTTTTTAGCACTTTTGGAACTACTTTCTTTGGCAGAAACCAAATATCTGGCCATACACTCTCATACACACTTTATATTCAGTAATATTTACAATTTGACAAAACATGAGCTAGATTGAGTTGATATCGACACTATTGTCTTCTGTAAAGCTGCTTTAAAGTAAATGAATTTTATAATTGACAAATTCTGAGCTTGTCTTGAGCTGCGTTTGACTTCCGTTTTCAGCTTATCATTGAATTATACTTTACACAGTAACCTGAATTTAATTCATAAAATCTAAAATTTAATCAACGCTGAACTAACTTTGGGGCTGTTTTCTTTGTTGGAACATTTAAACTCAATTTCAGGCCAGCCGCTTGATACTCTGTTATATATTGAATTTGACAGCGCTATCGCATAAGAAATTTTTTTATTTTTTTATTGCCATTGATGGTTTAACATTCATGAAATCATTCCATGATTCAAAAGAACCATTTTGATGTCCCAAAGAACCTTTCATTTAAACAAAAAAAATGAAGAGTATTTAAATCTACCTTTTTCTAATATTACAAACCTTTTATGGACTGAAAAGCTTTCATGGATGTTCAAGGTTCTTCATCAATGTCAATAAAGAACTGCATCACTTCACTCTACACTGAGACAAACAATGTTCTTTTAAGAACTTTGTTACTGAAAGGTTCTATGAGGAACCCCAAAAAATCGAAATGATAATTTTGAAATGTTCTCCACGCTAAGAACAAAAGGGTTCTTTTTAAGAACTGTTCACTGAAAGATTCTATGGGAAAATATTTTTTCTATGGAGTTGCTAGGAAAACCCCTGTATTTAGAGTGTCTAAAATGTCAATATTAAGGTTTACTGTTTAGTGTGATGTATCTTAATGCTCGGTGTCTGTGTGTGGGTTATTAGTGTGTGAGCCGATTTGTCTCTGAGCCGTGTAAGACGATGATTCTAATTAAAAGTGTAATGTAGGAGAGTTTCCTCTGTTTGACTTCAGCTACAGGGAACAAATCCTGCGGTTAATCCAACCCAAGCACACTGCCAGCAGCCTCACAAGAGTGTGTGTTCGTGTGTGTGTGTGTGTGTTTCTGTCTCTGTAGAGCTGGAAGGGAGGACAGTGATGGCATATATCTGATCCACCTGCTGTGTCACATGGTACGGCATTGCCTATGTGTCGTCTGATGTGTGTTGCATGTAAAAATGGCAAGCGCTTTTCGCAATCACACGCTTTGCGCTGATTGGCTGATTTGCACAAGTTAGGGTGTGCTGGTTTACATCAGTCCGTCTGGAAAAGTTCCCAGGTTGCTAAAACGAGCCTTCTGAGGAAGACCTACTTGCTGGATTTGCCAAAGTTTGGGGGGTTCGCGACGTCAACTCTTTGAAAGTTTCGTCGGGGGCCTCTTGTTCAGACAGGCAGATTCTTTTTTCTGACGTATCTGATTAAAATCTCTTAAGTTGGTTGTAGCTTGAACAGCAGTAAACCACATGAAAATCTGATGTTTACAAACTAGACCCGAACCATGCATGCATATCATTCGGGACGTGATGTGTGCTCGATACAGGCCTACTCTTCATTCTGAACAAGTGATCAGACCTGATCGTTCTAAAACATTAGCTACATTTAAATCTGTTTAGCTGTGCATTTACTGAATGAGCACTGTTTTTAACGGTCTTAAACTTATTTTAAATCAATTTTTAAATCATTTTTAAATCACTATAATCAATCAGTTTACATTTTTAATTTTTTGTTTTAATGTTGTAATGTTGTTTAAATTGTTTTATTCTACTCCTTTTATGTAAAGCACCTTGAATTACCTCTGTGTTTGAAATGTGCTATTTAAATAAACTTGCCTTGATCTGAAATGAATGCACGTAATACCAAATAATTATAGATTTTGTTTAGATACTTCATAGGCAAAAATACAAATACAATTCTATTTTGACATTTTTTGTTTACATTTAATAAAAAAAAAAATATATATATATATATATATAAATATATAGTTAGATAGATAGATAGATACATGTGTACAAATATGTTTTCATAGAATTATTATTCTGATTTAAGTCATGAGTAGGTAAATGTTTTTTGATAAAATTGATCTTCAATTGTGAGTCATTTTTACTGAATGATTTAGAATCATATGTTCACTTTAATCATTTCATTGCACAATAGCTTTTTATTATTATTATTACTATTATTATTATTTAAATTCCCAACCAGGGATATTTTAGTTAACTAAACCTAAAAATAAAATCTAAACGTTAAAAAAAGGCACTTAAAATAAAATAAATGTTAACCTAAATAAAACAAAATCTGAAAAAGAAAAAAAAAAACACATAAAAATATTTATTTCAGCTAGTTGCCAAACTAACATTTCTCATTTTCATTTTTGAACTAAAAACTAAAATTAAATAAATGAATAAAACTAAATGATTAAACCATTAACTAGGAAAATAAAAATAATAAAACTAACCCAACCATGACTGTTACTGTGTGTGTAGTCTTTAATTTGATTAAAATTGTAATCTTCTGTGTGATTATTTATCAAAAACACAGACTAAAACGCACACACACAAGAACAGAAATGCACTAAATGTCTGTGTTTAAAAACCGCCACCAAACAACTCGCGCGCACACACACACACACACCTGGCAGTAAGCGACATGTTCCTCTGCCGCCCCGGTGTGTGTGTGTGTGTGTGCGCTCTCGCTCAGATCTCGCTGTTCAGGTAACTGTTGTTTTGCTGCATACGCATGTTTACTCGTTTTCCTCTCCCTCCTCCTGTGGCAGGCCTGTCATCCCTCGCTCCGTGTTAAAAGCGCTCTGAGAGGCAGCTAATGCTGCTCAACAACACGCCTGAGCTTTGAAGAAACACACACGCGCGGTCCGGGTTACATCCTTGCTGCCACAGTTAGTCTCACACACACACACACAGCGCTGCTCTCCAATTACTGCTTCCTCCATTGTTTCTTGTTGATCGGCCGGGCCTTGATGGCGTGTTCACTGAGACCCTGTGTGTGTGTGCAAATTCCTCCCCCGTTTGTGCTGACAGACGGCCAATTTATGCCGCAGTTACCCAGCATGCATCTGTGGATTAATCAGTGCTCTCGTTTGCATAAATCAGCAGTGGAGGTGGGCCTTTGCGTGGCATCGTGCTCGTGGGTTGGCTGGGTGGATTCGGGGGGTCTGATTTGATTGGTTGATCTGGCTGTCAGTATTTGTGTTGCCCTGCAGGTCCCCCCTTCCTCACAGTAGTGTGCAAATCGCACACACACACACATATATACACACACGCTCACAGACGGAATAGGCCTCCTGTCAGAGGCTCGTTTGGAATTCCCTTTAAAGCCGGACGGAGCGTCTGTACCTGTCAGACTGCCTGAGAAAAGATCTCTGTGACTGACTCATACACACACGCGCTGGGCTGTACCTCACCCACCCTCCAGACAAATGCCTTCATCTAACACTTCAGAGAGAACCGACCAGCCAGAGTAGAGGAGAGGAGAGGAGAGGAGCAGAAATATTTAAGTCCATAACAAGTCCAACATGGTTGACCCTTTAATTGAGTGTTGATCAGTGATTGGTTGCACTGTGGAGTTGAGCAGCGGTTGAGTTTTTACAGAGCAAGAGATTTAGTAGATAAAATTACTTAAGACAAATAGAATTTAAGTAAATGTCTTCTTTTATCCTGAAAGGGTGTATTAAATTGGCTCTTTCAAATAAATGCTGTTCATCAACTTTCTTCTTATTGAAGAATCCTAAAAAAAATCCCAGGGCTTGATTTCAGAACATTCTGGCTAGGCTCTCTCATAGTTAGGAAGAAACGGTCTTCCAGTAACATTAATAGAGAATTTGGTTAGTGTTCATAAAGCAATAGCACAAAAAATTTTCAAGTTTATGGGACATTTAAATTGGATGTTTGTGTAGTGTTTTTAATGTACTGTTTTTCCAGAATGTTCAGAGGGCATTCAAAAATAACATTCCCAGATGAGATGGAAAATTTACATGTTTGCATGACATATAGCAAACCGTTCTTAAAACATTTTGAAAAAAAAAAATAAATTGATATTAATCAGAAATGTTCATTGAGCAGCAAATCAGCATATTAGAATGATTTCTGAAGGATCATGTGACACTGAAGACTGGAGTATGCTGCTAAAAATTCAATTGCCTTTTTTTGATGAGATTTTGGTATGCTGAATAATTATAGAGAGGGATGAAATGAATTTGAATTTGGTCTTGGTAGATTTTGAGTAGAAATATTTGAGGTTAAATTTGAGACCTATTCCATTTAGCTGCAGTCTTTTCCACATAACGTTATAAGTTGCTCTTTGATAATTATGTGGAATGTTTTATTTCCATTATGTTTCATTTTTCTCAGATGTTTCTCACAATTTAATAAATATGATACAGTATAACATACAATACGATAATAGAGCCCTAAATTTGAATGACTCATGAATGTGAAGAGAAATCTTCAAGTTCGTATTGCAGGTATTGGTATCTGAGCACAGTTTGAGATCTCTTCAGTTTTTCTGGAGGAAAATCAGGACATTTAAATCTCTATATTTAAATATATTGCTGTTGAAGAGCAACAGTCGAGGTATACTCAAGATATAAAGCTCTTGTGTGACTGTTCTTAGCAGACCCTGTGAAAGCTGTAGATCAGGTGTTTTAAAGGTTTGTTGTGCAGATTCTCAATTAGCTGGGCTGCTGTTCTGGGCAGCACCGCAGTAGGGCAACAGAACAAAGACAGATGCACTGTGGGATACCAAATACTCAACACGCACACACAAACCTTGCTCAAATAAACATGGAACGTGTGTATCTCTGCACCAAACAGAATGAGGCTGTTTTTCTTCTTTGTGTGCTTGTATTTAGGTGTGTGATTTAGAACATTAATGTGTGTTTCACTGTTATTTTATAGTAGAACTATAACTTTATTTTCTATCTGCTATCTAATGTGTTGCTATGTAGTTTCTGAAGTGTTCTAAATTTGTTGCTAAAGCGCTGCTACATAGTTTGTGTTCTGAGTGGTTGCTAAGGTGTTGCTATCTAAATCATTACCAGGGTGTTGCTATGTAGTTTCTGAGGTGTTCTGAATTGTTTCTACGTAGTTTGTGAAGTGTTCTGAGTGGTTGCTAGGGTGTTGCTATCTAAATCATTACCAGGGTGTTGCTATGTACTTTCTGGGGTGTTCTGAATTGTTTCTACGTAGTTTGTAAAGTGTTCTGAGTGGTTGCTGCGGTGTTGCTATCTGAATCTTTACCTGGGTGTTGCCATGTAGTTTCTGAGGTGTTTTGAATGATTGCTAGGATGTTGCTATCTAAATCATTACCAGGGTGTTGCTATGTAGTTTCTAAGAGGTTCTGATTAGGGTGTTACTATCTGAATTGTTGCCAGGGTGTTGCTGTGTGGTTTTATATGTATTCTGAGTGGGTGCTAGGGTGTTGCTAATGTAGTTTCTGAGGTGTTCTGAATGGTTGTTAGGGTGTTACTATGTGAATTATCACTTGGGTGTTGCTATGTAGTTTCTGAGGTGTTTGAGTAGTCGCTTGGGTGTTGCTATGTATTTTCTAAATTACTGCAAGGGTATTGCTTTGCAGTTTCTAAATGCGTGTTAGTGTGTTACTATGTGAATTATCACTTGGGTGTTGCTATGTAGTTTCTGAGGTGTTCTTAGTAGTATGTTGGGTGTTGCTATGTATTTTCTAGGGCCTATTTTTGAGGTTTTCTGAGTGGTTGCTCAGGCCCATGTCATTGTTTACTGGCCCAGGTCAGAACAGTCCACCCTTGAGTCTTTTTCCCTCAAGTAATTTCTTTTGCCATTTTTTCCCCCATCCAGTAAAAATCTGATCACAACCTATCAAACAGCACTAATAAAACAACCATCATAACAATGTCACAAGCACAAACTTGATAGTACATCAGTGTTTGTTTGATGTAGCTTGGAAATGGATCACCATCTCCATGTGAAATTCTCACAGGTTTCGGCTGTAACAAACACACATGAACACACGCTGATTGAGTTTGCAGGAGTTTGGATTGAATTTGAAAGTGTTATTGCAAACAGAGATTTGAATTTCCATCCGGAGCAGCAAATAGGAAATGAGACCAATAACCTTGACTGGCATTTGCTGCTGTGTGTGTGCGCATGTGTTTTATATGCATGAGGATTCTTTCATTTGTGTTTTATTTGCGCTCTTCGGTTGGGGAGATAAAGCTATTAATATATATGGCGATGAGAGGAGAGAGGCTGTGGCATATGCCTGCGAGCAAGAATATTAAAACTAAGAGAACTATAGTGATATCCAGCCCAGGAGTACACACACACACACACACACACACACACACACGAGTCATTTAGGAGACACGAACAATCTGGTGCTGGTTATTGTCGTGTGTAATCGATTTCCTCTGCCATCTTAGATCTTAGGTCTAAGTTTTTTCAGAGGTCTCACATGATCCTCTATATATCTCCCTCAAGATAGAAGTACCTTTATGGACATGGTAAAAAAAACAGCAAAAATTGGCAAATAATTGCATTATATATATGCATTTTATATATCTATATATATCTATCTATCTATATATATATATATATATATATATTTGTATTATGAAATCTATTGTTTTTTATTATTTAGATTTTTTAAATAATAATTAATATAATTTGCGTATTGTGTTAAACACACAATAATTATAATGTGTTTTAAATGGCTGTGTATTTTAATCTGATAGATTGAGGTATATGCTGCTGTTAACATTCATAACTCACACTCACTAAAGTATGAATGAGTGTTTGTGTGTGTGTGTGTGCGTGTGTGCGTGTGTTTGTGTGTGTTGTGAGGAGAGCATGTGGTGTTATAGAGGGATTAGTGTTTTAATGAGGGGGTGTGGCCAGGGTGGGCGGGGTCAGCCACTGCCTCAGGCAAAGAGCAGAGGGTCACACACATACACACTGGGATGGCCACACTCAGGGGGCCTCAATTAGAGGATGGAGGATAATTCCCCCCACCTGATACCTGCTGTCGTCCTGCGCTGTCCTTTTTCTGTTTTTCTGTTTTACATTCTTGCTTTACCCCTCTTTACCCTTTTACTGTCTGTCAGTCTGTATGCTCGACTCGAGTAATAGGAATAGTATTATTAAAGCATTAATACACCCACACACACATATATATATATTCCCAAATATATTTAATGGAATTAACAAATAGAGGATTTTTTTTTTTTATTTTTTTTGCTGTCACACCATAGGACACAGTCTTATTTTTATTTGTCAACTATATATATATTATATTTAGTTTTGAATATCCTAAGTATTAGATATTATTATATTATATAAATATTACACACAGTGTTAAAATGTATTCTCTCCAGATTTAAACCATCATCCTGAATGTGATTCATTAGGTCAAGCATCAATATCTGTTTGTTTCAAATGCTGAAGGGTCTTTATTTTTCATTATCGGTTTTGTTCAGTGTCATTGAATCATTAGTTTTGCTGATGTTTATGAGTTTTTAGTGGGTTTATGAATTCAAGTTCACACAGGTGTTCAGATGATTGCTGTAAATATGGATATTAAAGATTACTGTGGGAATTAATCATGTGCATAACTTGTGATTTTATAATTTTATTTAGGGTATAATTTACACTATTTTTAGTTTAAAATCACAATTATTAATTAGACTCAGATTAAAATTAAAATAGATTAAAATGTCCATAGCATGTGTGTATATCTTTGTTGTTGTGTGTGTGTGTGTGTGTGTGTGTGCACATTTCCTAATTTGCATGTCTGTTATCTCAGGTTTCTTTGAATTGTTTCCGTCCCTCTGGAGTTTGTATTTGAAATGCTCCCAGATTCTATTCCTCTCCTTCCTTTATAGTCTGTAACTCTCTTTTTCTCTCCCTCCTCCATATTTTCTGGTCTCTCTCTCTCCTCTCGCTTTGCACCTGTTTCCCGCTCTGAACAGCTGCTAATTGGGTGAATCTAATTAGTGATTACCCATAAATCTCAGTTGTGTTTGATAGGTTTGTTTCCCGACCCGTAAAATAATCCATCACTGAAATATGTGTGTGTGTGTGTGTGTCCCAGTCTCTATCTGCGTGTAGGAATATGTTATAAAAATGATGATACTGCGTGTATTGTTTCATCAAAAAAATTGTTTTATCTTTAACTCATTAATAATAGGACAAATAGTTAACAAACCAGTTTAACTCACCATCACAGAATTGTAATTTCTCTGATCATTGTTTTCTAATGCAGCCCTTTAAAGTTCAAAGGTCACCGAGGGGAAATGCAGCGTCTGACCTTCACATGACCCTCATTCCAAACATTCCAAACTCCCTTAAATTCCTTAAAGTCATTTAGCCATTCAAATAACAGAAATATTACAATAAAATAAAATGCTAAATAAAAACTATTTGATTTTACATCCCATAAACATATGTATACATTTGTGTATATATATATATATTAGGGGTGTAATGATACGCGTATTTGTATTGACAAGGCTTCCGGTTCGGTATGCATTACAAACTGAACGATTAAAAAAAAAGAGAATAAAGTGTATAAAATATAATGTTTTCAGTGCTGCGCTCAAGGCAGCTCAAACGACGGTACAGGCTACATGCTGTCTGCCCCTCCCACCCCCAAACACATTACAAACTATCCCCGCAGCATTCAGGCAGGCATTTCCAACAGATTCGAACAGGTCAAAAAAATCGATCTGTAACAGTGATCGGTACATTTATGGCCGCGGATTTTAATGCGGGTTTTAAGAAAATGCTAAATGTTATTGAGCTTTCCTAGAACTCCTAGCAAAGAACAGAAAGATTGTGACCTTCTTTAGCTGAAGCACAACAGCGGCCCATGTGTTGAAGACACGATCTGTGTTGTCTGAAGAAAATGTGGACACTCTCATCTTTCTGAACTTAAAAAAAAAAACTTTGAAACAGAGTTCCATTTGAAAACAAAATTGTTCTTTTCTTTTTATTAATTTATAACTACTATTTCATTTTTATAAGGAGCGTTTGGTTTTGATTATAAAGGAGGTTTTGTTCTATTTGCTGCCAAGAAGAAACCCCAGAAGATATGTGAAGTATAGCTCCATTGTTAATCAAAGTAAAAGAAAAGAAAAAAGTTAGTTTTAATAAATAAAAATGTGAAAAAAAATCAAAGAAATTCTCTTTTTTTATTTTATTTTTGCTGTATCGAAAACATACCAAACCGTAACACCACTGTATCGTATCGAACCGTTACACCCTTAATTTATACATACATATATATATATGAAATTATAATAAAATAAAATAAAAAATAAAAACCATTTGATTTTACATCCTGCATTTTATATATATATATATATTATATATATATATGTACTGTGCAAAAGTCTTAGGCCACTTGTGTTTTCATTTAAGTCGGTTATTTCTATGTTTTGCAATAGCGTGTCAGTTGGAAATATCAGTTTACAAACTGAGACTAAATCCAGAAGAACTGTGGCAACGTCTCCAAGATGCTTCAAAAAACCTACCTGAAAAACTCTGGGTGTACATCGGAACAGAAGCTGTTTTACCAAAAGCTTTTATTTGATTTAGTTAATAGAAGTTAATTGACAAATTAAATCTGTTTATGGCATTTTTTTAAAGCATCCTCATTTTACAGCATTTTTACACAAGAGTCTAAAACTTTGAACAGTACTGTAGCTTTGCAGGTAGGTATTTTTAAGCGTCTTGGAGACGTTGCCACATTTCATCTGGATTTAGTCTGTCTCAGTTTCTTCTTTTACTTCATGTCATTCCAGACAAACTGGATGATGATCAGATCAGATCTCTGTGTGGAGCACTGGCGGTTGTCAGACTCCTTGTAATAAAAGTTATTATAAAAATTATTATATACATATTTTTTATTATTTTATTTGCAAATACATATGACTTTATAATGTTCAAAAATCATGTTTTTTATTATATTATTATTTTTAAAATATTTGTCAGCTGTTTTTTTTTTTGGTTATATTGTTATATTTTGTTTTTGTTTATTTGTTATATTTATGTGTGTAGGATGTGGAGTCCCTTTAAATGTTTTAAAAGTGTGATAGTTTTATAATTTCTGTTTTTTAAAATTAAATTTTGAATTATAATTTAGATTTTTTTGTCTTTTAACTTATTTCAGATGTTTTGAAAAATATATATATATTTTTGTGTGCTTATAAAATAATATTCAGTAAGGTCAAACTTGTTTGTTCAGTCTTTATTTTGAAAAGTTATTTTAAACCCTTTTATTATTATACTCATGTTATCTAATCAGTATCATTGTAATATGATTAAACCTGCTTTTGAAGAGAAGCTGCAGCCTCTGATTTCTGTGGAGAGAGTTGGGTTGCACACAGCAAAGCATGATGGGATGGATAAAACATGGACTATTAATCTAGAGTGCCCCAAATGAGAGAGCGAGCGAGAGTTTTAAGACTCGTTTTGCTACAGGAAGCTGTCACAGACATTTACTTTCGTGCCGTTTGCTGCAACAACTTTCTTCCATAAGCCCCCATGACCCAAGAGACAAACTCACTACGCCTCCATACCCTAAATAACTACAGATTAAAATTTTACACACTCTCTCCCTCTCATGTTCTGACAAAGAGCAGTGTTGGCCTGTCATCTCCTATCTCATCTGCTGAGGAGACATCGCTGTGCCATCGCTCCTCAGTAAACACAAACACACACTCACAAATACATTCAGACACGCTTGCGCGAACCTTCATCATTCTCAACACATGCATCATGCTGAACACACACAGAGTCTTAAAAACACTTTAATAAAACCAGAAGAATTAGATGAGAGGTTAGCGAGATTTTAGACTAATACTATATTGATGCACTGTGCGTGTTAAATGGTAAACAACTAACTATATTAGTGAAACATATTTATTTTGATTATCATGCATGCATTTAACTGTTCAACAGTATGTGCACAAAATCCTTTGCTGGTTTTCCCAAGAAATTCTTGCAATGTTTTCATTTTAAAACTGATTGATTTTAGGCCTCATTGATCTAAACTTGTTTAAAACATTTTGAGCATGAAGTCAAACCAGTGAGGCCTATAAGAAATACAAAACCTGGGATTTCTCCTGTTACTAAAAGAAGTAAGCTCATAAAAAGATCCAGTATTTTATAACAATTAGTTACTAATTATCATACGGGTAGTGATTTCTGATTGAGCATGTGTAACATGGGCTGGGGAAAAAAGTACCAAAATTATAAGACAATATTTAATATTATATAACAATATTTAGCCATTTTTGTAAAAGTAAGTTATAGACACCTAATCTAAAGCCTTTAATTTACTTTCCATAGTGATTACGACCATATTTAAACATGCTCTGTAGTTGTGGTGTATCATATTTAGTCATTTTTCTAGCTTAAAGGTCTTTTAGGTCAATGCATATGTTTGTTTCATCAACAGATCGGTTTGTCCTCTGACTTCTGTCACTGTCCATTCTAATGCAGATGTATAGATTTATGTATGAGCAGAGATCTTTATGTTTAATTTATCACTTCTCTCATCCTCTTGCTCTCTTCTCAATGTCAGTAATTTTTTGTAATCATAAAGATGAAAGCACTGATGATTTTTGCCCTTAAGTATAAACAGAACTGGCTGACGACATCAATATCCACAAATCTAAACAAACGGGAGGAGCAGCAAACTTTACGAAAGTGCCTCTTCAGCATGTGTGTGTTTGTGCGATGCGTGAACTGAACAATTAGACTACAAATTAGATTGAGGCTTGGCTGGGATCTTGATCGATACATTTATTTATTTTATTTTTTTTACTCTGGGATGTTTAAAATCTCTGATCTAAAGTGAAATGAGAGTGAAATTCATTTCAAATGAAAACAGACATCAGAGTGGTTCAGACACACATGCACACAAATTCACTGTGACATTCAAATGAAGTTGACTCTGCTGGGATGGCGCTCTGCTCTGTCGTGGAAATAAAGACGCGACGATAACAAACTCAATAAAACACGAGTACAAGAGAAACAAATAAACATAAAAGACAGAGAAAGTGTTTTAGGGTAAGGGATGTAACCTAAAAGACAAACACAACTCTGTGTCCGTGTGTGCGTGCAGAAATTGATTGCTCTTTGCTAGTCCCCAATGTCTCAGGATATTGTGAATGTTCCCTTTTTTCAGCTCAATAACAATAAAACAGAAAGTCTTCAGATAAATAAGTGCCTCATGCAGGAGGAGCGGGCCATTTTCTTTATTTTTACTGTTCTTTGTCCATCAAACTCAGTTTTGTCGTGGTTCATTACTCCTTCTGTCAATGGCTTTAATTTTCCACTCCTCTGCCCTGACACAGAGTGAAGGACCTGCACTGGGCTTCACTGTCACTGCCTGTCTTAAAGAACAAACACATGTAACTGAACATAAAGTGTTTATGTAAAAACTTTGAGTTTAAGTACATTGAGTTTTTTAGCTACATTAGCCCCCGGTTTCGCAGACTAGACTAAAATATAAATGTGAGCCGTTAAATCTCAACTGATCATAAAACATGTCAGTGCCTTTGTTTTGTCTTAAGATGCACAAAAGTAAAAGTAAAGGCAAAGCTGTTAAGTAATACCATTGAGTGAGTTAAAATCCTTGTTTTGTTTGTCTAAGCTGAAATAAGATTGTATTTTTACATTTTGCATGTACTTTTTAAATATTTGTATCTTAATTTATGTTGAACGAAACAATATTTTTCTTTTTTTTTTCAGGTTTACATGTATTCAATTTTACCCCATTTCTAAATAATTTGTAAACGACTTGTTTGAAGCAGTTCGAAGAATCAGTCTGTCTAAACCCCTCCTTCCCGTGAGCCCTCACAGCTGTGATTGGTCAGATGGAGCAGTCCTTTATGATTGGTCTACCGCTACAGCGTGTGTCAGAAAATGAAACGCCCATTGCTGTAACTGAATGACAGCGCAGGATACAGCTGCTGCACCCGAAATCACCTACTTCCTTATTATATAGTATGCGAAAAACAGTATGTGAGGCTAGTAGTATGTCCAAATGATAGCAGACTCTTTTTTTTTTTTTTTTCATATACAATAACTTTATTTATCGTGCACTGTCGGCATCACAACTTTGCAGGTTTATGTTCACATACAGCTACATGACACACTGCATGAAAGATCATATTTGAAAAGGCATAATAGGGGCACTATAAATATTTTCGCTTTTCACTGATAATTTTTCAGATAATTTTTTTGTTTCACTAATCCATCATTTTGAATTTTAAAAGATTTCTATTTTTCTTGAGCAAAACCGTGAAAATGTTTTTCAGTCCAGATTTTTCACAATAAAACCAACCAAGTTGACAACTAGCCCCAGTTCCCCTGCATTAATCACAACGCGAGTCTATGGTTATTATCCGGTTGAGCGTGTTTGCGTCGGTTTGGTATAATGCTATGTTCACAATAGACGCGACTTGCGCGAATAGATTTTGCTATTTGCGCGTAGTTGGACATTTGAACATTTTGGGGCAGTTTCCCAAACAGGGTTTAAGACTAGTCCTAGATTAGAATAAATGTTAAGAGCTGTCTAAACTGGAAAAGGCTTGCACTGAGATATCTTAAAATACATAATTGCCACTGTTTGGTCTTAACAATGCTCACAGATTTTGTAAAACATGTTTCTAAAATGTCTTAAATGTCCTAAATTAGCAAAGGTCTAGTCCTGGCTTAATCTAATTCCTATCCGGGAAACTGGCCCTTTGAGTTTACTCGGTTCATTCACGCGTGAAATATGCTTCACGGGAATTCGCGTCATGGGAGGGGCTTCTGCTAAGTGTCTGTAACGTTAGTGGTTAGACATGAGGTAAAATTATTTTGTGTATATCTAATAGGCACACTCTGGTTTAATGAATCTAGTATTTATTTGCTTTTTATTCCTGTTTCTATTAAAGTACGAAGATGTGTCGCACAGCTCCTCCACTATGGCAAGCCGTTTTAGCATTAAATACACTTTGACATACTAGTCATAATTCATTTTTGACTAGTCATAATTCCAATTCCAGATATCTATTCTGCAATATTGACTCGTCGTAATTTCAATCAAGATATCTACAATGTGATTGTG
Source organism: Enteromius fasciolatus (assembly GCA_032361145.1). Classification (NCBI taxonomy): domain Eukaryota; kingdom Metazoa; phylum Chordata; class Actinopteri; order Cypriniformes; family Cyprinidae; genus Enteromius; species Enteromius fasciolatus. The sequence goes on from JAUMHR010000030.1 coordinate 3,343,667, forward strand.
ACTAGTCATAATATGCATTGAAGATATCTACAACGTTAATTTGACTAGTTATAATATACATTAGAGATATCTATAATGCTTTTATGACTAGTCGTATTCTTCCATTAACTTCCATTGGAAAATATTTTCAGATATCTACAAATTAGTTTTGACTTGTAGAAATTGTAATTA
>JAUMHR010000030.1:3343937-3356968 GCA_032361145.1 Enteromius fasciolatus
TTTTGCAAAATCACACACTTTTGTTTTTACTGAGAGTGAACTCAAAAAAGTAGACACCTATCAGATTCGAAAGGTGTGTAACATTTATTTGTGTGACCAAAGTCAACAGTATTTTAGTGTCTTGCACTGATAAGTAGAAAAAAAAGACATGACCATGGACTTCAGTCAGCGCTGGCAGCCAGGTGCATTATGGGTATTTCTTTAGAGTTTAATTGTTTTGTGTAATTTAAGCAAGACAGTTGGGTTTTTGTATTAGTGATGTTGTGTGTGTTATGTTGAAGTTAGTTTGAGTGAGTTTGGTTCATTTGCAGCCCTGTTATATACAAGTTTAAGAGTTACCATCATAGAGAGAGGTGTGTAGGGGAGTGGCATGTTGCTATTGCCATTTTTAGAACTAATCAGGACCGCGTGGGATTAGAGCTTGAGTGCTACCTACGTTTATCTGCTCAAGTAAGTACGTTTGCGACTGCTAGTAACATATAGGCAAGTAGTCAGAGAGATGTATAATAGAACAGCATAGCTCGAACTCTTCCACTTTCTAAGGAACAAGAGCCAGACGTCACAATATGTTCAGATAATGTTTTTGAACTTGCTTCTTTAATTCATTTAAGTATTTTGAATATGCAGTTGCTTTATTTAAATAAAATTGTGTATAAGACATACTATTAAGTTTCTTATGAGTGTATGTAATCAACTACGATGCAACGAGGCGTCACCCGAAATCTTGCCTAGGGCGCCAAATTGGTTAGAGCCGGCTCTGACTCAACTTCATAAATATATCTGGATTTAGATAAGTTTATTTCGTGCAACCCTTCGACGTAATAAAATTAAGTAAATTCAACATAACATTTTTTTCAGTGTTGGAACGGTTGAATGAGGAATCTACAAACACTTCTATGGGTACAACCAGAGCCGTTGAGAAACATTCTCAACTCAAATGTGCCTGGAGTCAACCTTTGCTATAACAGACTACATTTTCAATGTGACTTAAGTAGTTTTTCAGCAGACTACTTTTTTACTCTTAGTTGAGTCATATTATTTTTCAGTACTTTTACTTGTACTGAAATAAACTATTCCTTAAGTAGCAATACTTTACTTAAGTACACTTTTTTTAGTACTCTTTTCACCACAATGTTTTGCTGCTCAGTAAAATGTCTTATTATTATCAGCTTTAAAAACTCTTGTGCTGCTTCATATTTTTTAAACAAAACATATAAAACACAAACAAAAAAATCCTACTGACGGCAAACGTGAACGGTATAGTGATTTTGGCTGGAGCGCTCGGTTGTCAGATGCAGTCATTGAGGGCACAGGTAAGACAATCTCCTCTCTCCGTCTGATGGAGGTTTACAGTAGAGCTGCTGATGCAGTTTATCTTGATCTTCTCTGAATAATTAACGCAAGGGCCCACACGGCGCCTTCCGTTACAGTTAACCGGGGGAGACTGGAGGTCGTGTGCGGTCGGTGTGTCGGTGTCGTGTTCTGTTTAACCTACATGAGGGTCATTTCCCTTTCATCAGTGTCACTTCAGCGACTAAAGGACCGCTCACTAAACACTTGTGCGGGTTGATTTCATGATTGACGGGCCTCTTTAGAAAGGAGTTCACTTACTGGACTTAAAATACACCGGAAACGCTCGATTTCACATCATAAGCCCTGTTCAGGTGAGGGATATTGTGTACCATAATAAAGAAATCCCTGATATAGCACATATAGCATCAAGGAGTCGTCTATTTGACGGCTGCATTTACATCCGGAAGTTTATTAGTGTTTTGTGACATTTATACAAAGTTTGAGATGTCAGTTTAGTAGGCCTAAATATAGTGGGGCTAAGATGTTTAAGATTTAGAAAGTATGTAAAATTACAGAAGTCTGTTAGATGTTCGTACACAGCAGATGCTTTCCAGGTCAAACAATCTTTAAAGACATCTTGCAAACGTAGGCTACATGTGCTATCTGGGAAACAAATAAATGTCTTTTAGCTTTATTGAACTCCATTGTTAAATAAATGGAGGGAGAGTGGGAGGTAGCCTACTAGAACATTTTGAGGATCAGGAAATTAAGTCCTCACTATGGGAATGGGCCAGAATCTGTTTCCATGACAACCTCTTTTTTGGTCGTTGGACGTTTTCTTCTTGCACCAGTACTCTCTCTCTCTCTCTCTCTCTCTCTCTCTCTCTCTCTCTCTCTCACACACACACACACTCTTTCACTCTCTCTCACACACACAAACACACACACAGAAATTATTTTGTAGCTATTCTAAAATAAAGATATTAAATGTATAAAATATTACTATTATTTTTATTTATATATATATATATTTTCATTTTAATCTAAGATGTTGCATAATATCATCAATATATCAATGAGCTTATGGGGTGGTGTATTTTTAAAAGCGGCCAATTTCTGTTTTCTGAAAATCATCGCATCGACAGCGCCCTCTGCTGGATAAAACACACTGACTGATTTTCCTGAAGAGATTCTCGCCTGTTTTTGGGTTTAGAAACAAATTGATATGTATTTAAGAGAAATATCTATATACTGTGAATGAAAATATGTCGTGTAACAAAACCCAGATGCATAGCACAAGAACTAGCCTGACTGACCCATTTATGAAGCGCTGATTCCGCTTCTGGCCGCTAGGTGGCAGCGCAACAACATTCCAAATGAGCTGACGTTCACTGAACACTTCACAACATAGAAATGAAGCTGTTTAGATCCTCGCTGTTTGTTTATCTCACTTTTTAAAAATTAAACATTAAACAACACCTATACTGGTTTGTTGGTCTAGCAGCGAGGATTACCTGGTGCTCAACTGGTCATCAGACAATAATTTGTTCAGTTTCAACAGAAATACATTAAATAACATATTCCTTAAACTACACGTTTATCAACAAAACAAAGGACTTTCCATAGTGTTTATTTTAAACAATTTTATATGTACAATTACAAATAAAAAAATACATATTTATTACAATATTTTATTTTAATACTTTATTATTATTATTTTAAAATAACTATCATATTTCCAAATTCAGTATTTAGCATTTACAATTTAAGTACATTTCAAACTCTTTGTATAAACACAAGGAACTAGTAATCTAGCACAGTTTACTGGCTAACAGCAATTAGGTCTTTAGCTATGCATAATAGGCATCTTCATTTTAAGTGTCTGTTTTTATTCAGAAATCAAATGAATGCCCACTAAACATAGATGTAGGGTCACAATCAGTACATTACAAAGTTATACACAGCCATTGCCTAATTATTAGCATCATGTAAGCCATGATCAGGAAAAACCCTGTGTAGAAGCACTTCTTTTCCGTTTAGATAACATGTTTGCATTCACAGCTTCATTTGTTCAGCTAAAGCCCTTTTTTTGCACAACAGCAAGCCGTAAAGATGTCCAGTTTACGGGCAGAGGGACAGTTAATGTTCAACTCATCTGGGGAACTGTGTTTACCACATGATCACATTCTGAACAGGTTTAACACTCCCAGAGTTCCTGGCCTTCTAAGATGTCACGGACGCACAGAAATAAACTCGCTGCTCATCAGCTGAAACTCATCTGGGGACATAACACAACCTACAGTCTACAAACATGAAAATATCTTTTGAATAACGCATAGCTCTCTGGAGAAAGGTTCTCGTTTCTGTAAATAAATAATCTTTTATTTATGCAGAACTCTTATTTTGTCCTGTGTTGATGAAGTGTTGATAAGTTTTCTGTGTAGAATACAGATGTTGCTGCTAGTTTACTGAGACAAGGATTTAGAGAGACAGGAAGAGACAGCGAGACACAACAGCAGGAAAACACAAAGAGAGAGAGATTGTGTTGGAATAAGGCAGGAGGACTGTGATTAATGACCTGTGTTCAAAAGTGATATTATGTATCACAGAAGAATGTTCCTTACAGATGAATGGTGAAACCTCAGAGAAGGAGGAGCAAAAACGCCACAGTTATTTTCACTGGTAAGGTTTCAGTCATTGATGTACATTAGGGGTGTGGCCAATGCTGGAGGGTGTGGCTAATTTCAAAGGGTGTGGCTAGCTGTGTGTAGCTTGTGAGTTTTTCCCATGTCATTTTTCTCTTAAATATTTACCTAAATTATCTGATAATGACTTAATTTAGGCTAAAATGTATATATTTTATGCATATTTTATATATAAATATTTTTTAAATACGTTATTAATGTAAAAATAATATTTATTTATTTATACCAAATATTTGATTAATATAAATAAATAAATAAATATTATTTTTACATTTATATTTTTTTTTGTAAAATCACTAAATATTAATATATATAAATTGTGTGGTTTTATTTATTTTAAATGCTATATAATATTTTCCACATAAATAAATAAAACATTCAGTCAGATTAATGAAGACATTGCAAAATAAAAAAAGTCTAAATGACTATAGAGATATAAATACTATATTATTGGTTCACAATTATTATTATATGTTATAAGGCAGTGGCTAAAAACAAATACGAAAAATTACACATTTTAGATTTTAGCAGCATAATTTCTTGTTTGTATCAGATTCATAAACAATATAGTCATAAACAATATTTATAATATTATAAATATTATTACTATTATTATAAATATATAATCATTTATGTGTATTGTATTTATAATATATATTTAGATATAAAATATGTAATTTATTTAAAATAAAAAGATAAATCAAAACTTTATCATTAATGAAACAACTCACCATTATTTTGAATTTGTGGTTGGTTATGAGGCTGTTTCAGTGATTCTTGTGTCTCTGCTGGTCTGAACAACAGATTTTCTTCTGAATCACTCTTATGTTCACCCACTAATAATAATGAGTGTTTCAGCTCATTGAGTTCAGATTTAAGTTTGGTAAACATGCAGATCTCCGTCATCCCAGTCATTAGTCTGGTCCTTGAATCTAAACATATCTCACGGGTGGGTGAGCTCTGACATCATGCTTTACACACGGAGAAGAAGAGTTCACCCAAAAATACCCTCATGTTGCTCCAACCCTGTATTATGTTCTTTTTTTCTCTGAAACACAAAGGGAGATGCTAGGCAACATGTCCTAAGGCAGAAGAAAATGCATGCTGAATTATAATGCCAAAAGACTATATTTTGAGCTATATTTGAGGCATGTGATGACACGTTCAGTTAAAAAAATTATTTTTAAAACTACAGTATGACTTCAAGATAGTTGAGAAATTGTGTACACATGATTTATAAATCATGGCTATTCTAAACAAAGTGCATTTGCGTTTGACAGAAAAATGCAAATGAGGAGCAGGCTTGTAATGGAAATATTGGCATGATGTATTGCAACTTCTGGTACATAATGCATCTGCTTACATTATTAGCCTCTAGAAGACCAAACCAGAGCAATGCTACACTGACTAATACTTTACTACTACTACTTTACTAACTGACTAATACTAATATCGATATCAATAAGAATAACACTGTCAGATATTAGAAAAATATAGTATTGATTTACTGTTGTGAGCAGTTATGAAGGAGGGGCCACAAAAAAGGGCATTAAAAAAATTATTTACTTGACCTGTCGTTATTTTCTGTAGCTCTGAACATATTTGTATAAACATTAAATATATTTGAAAATAAATATATCATAACGTATAAATACGTATGTGTGTGTAAAATATTTCAAATAAAAAAATATAAGTTAATAAAATAATATTTAAAAAATAATAATTAATTATTGTATTGTATTTAAAAATATGTATTACTGTTTATTTTTTATTGTCAGTACTAGTCCCTATTTCTCTTATGTGCCAATATGTAAATACTGAGTGCTGTGTGTGTGTGTGTGAGAGAGAGAGAGAGAGAGAGAGAGAGAGAGAGAGAGAGAGAGAGAAAAAGAGAGAGAGAGAGAGAGTTCAATGAGACTCATTGAGTTTCTCCAGTATGGCGATCACACACACAGTCGGTCTGTCGTTACACCGGAGATCTCGTGAATGAATCGTTACTCAACGGCACTGAATCATCGGATACGGTGAGAATATAATGCGAACTCAGAGGCTGAGATGAGAGTCTGATGCTGGAGGGTTTTTAACGGATCCGAGCGGCGGAAACTCGCTCCGGTGAGTCAAAACCGAACTTCTGCTCTTCACCAAACTCCCATTAAACACACAACTAGAAACCGAAACCCAGAACTATACACGACAACGCAACACTTTAAATGATAATCTAACACTATTAACAGTAAAAACGTACTTCCATCTGCAGGAACGAAACTCTGAACGGTGAATGAGGTGAAGATGGAGTTAATGTTTGACAACATGGCTGCTCGCTTTCATCTCTTTATTCCTCTAACTTGCAGAAATTAGGTTTTAATCATTGTTAAGTCCTATATAACATACACATGTCGATTATATGTTTACACCTATGTGGATTGAGCAAACGCATCAGTTGAAACCGTTCCGTTTCCGTTCCGTGAAAACAACAAACGCGAAACATCCTGAAACTTCTTAATGAACATCAGAAGTTCATGTGAGATTACAGCTCTTCGTGTGTATTTGTGTGTTTATGGGAGATTTTTCAGCTGGTACATGTGTGTTTTGTTATGTTTCCGCAGGAAGTCAGAAAGAGAAACTCAAACGCGACATTAAAATGCACTGACGAAAATACCACAGTATTACCATGTTTTTGAACATTTAACGTTACCATGTCTTTACAGTACTTTGGAGTTGTTACATCGTTTAAATGACAAAACTTTATACCATGGTTCTGAAATTAATGTACTATGGTATTTATTTACATGGAATGTATTTCCAAAAATACCATTAAGCCATATCCAGAAACACGGTGCTTCAGTGGTACTGATGTATAAGCTCATTTAATGCCATGGTACTTTTTGTAAAAAATTATGTAAATTAATCAGTTACATTGTTTCGTGTTTTGTTTGATCTGACATTGAACTTTGAGTCCTGGGGCCTGTTCGATAAAACAAGTTTACCAAATAAGCCAGGCTTGTTTTAATTAGTCTGACTTATTTTGAACCAAATCAACTAACAATAAGTCATATTAACTTAAACCTGTCTTATTTGGTAAACTTGTTTTATGGAACAGGCCCTTGGATTAGTAATTCAGCAACTTAATAATAAACAGTAACATTTGACTATAGAATACCCAAGACATGTCACTCGTATAGTTTTGAATGGGGGAAATTGCAACGCTTAACATGGCTGATCAATCATAGGAAGCCCCGCCTTCCGAATAAAAAAGCCAATCGCTGATGTGTAAAGTTAGCGCATCAACGCGTCTGCCGTTAGAAGGTCTGGGGCCTGTTCCGCAAACCAAGATTAGACTATAAGCCAGGCTTATTTCAGTTAGTCTGATTTATTGCCAGTTAATTTGTATTAAAATAAGTCAGACTATCTGCCATAAGCCTGGCTTATTTGGTAAACTAGTTTTATGGAACAGGCCCCTGGTTGCTATAGAAACATTTAGCGTTCTGAGACATGCGCCGAGGACTGAGCATGCGCACTGATTGATCTCGCCTGAGAAATAAGGTTTTTATAACGCTATGTGAGCAAAGAAACAACATTTATTACACAGTTGTCAAATTTCATTGGTGATTTCAAAATATGAAATGTAATCGTAAGCTAAGTGAACTGTTTTGGAGAATGTTTCCCCATTCAAAGAGATGTTTTAAAGATGGCCGCCGAGTAGCATGACTTGTCTTAAAGAGACTTTGCCTGTACTTACATAAAAGTACTTATAAAAAGGTGTTATGGCGTGTACCATAACTGTTATTTATGTGGTATTTAGAAGAATATAATGCTGCTACCGTAATGCTGGTGTCCTATGGTACTTTTTTTTTTTTTTTAAAGGGCTGCTTTAGTGAGATATGATCCAAGACAGAGCAAGTTATCAAATTATAAAGGAAGATTATGAGAAGAGACGTTTTTCTTTGGAATAAGACACGGAGCAGAAATTCAAGTTAAAACTGATTATCTGTGAGTTTGCGAGATCATATGTGTGCATGTTCATACCAGAGAGAGTTGAAGTTATCACCAAGGCAAAAATAACCACGAGAGTGTCTTCATGCCAGTCAGTACTTTTGTGTGTGTGTGTGTGTGTGTGTGTGTGTGTGTGCGAGTGAATGGGGCCCCTGCTGCTCGCTGTGCTTTGGCTTCTTAAAACAAAGTGTTTGAAATCCATTTATTCAAGTGACCTGAGTAAAAGCTCCCTCACACACACACAGAGGTTTGAGATCTGGAATCTTTGGAATGTTTGTCCCCCTCGCCGTACATTCTGCCTACCTGCTACACACACACACACACACACACACACATGTCCACATTTACTGTGGCATTCAGACAGAGTGATGGGCTTTTCCAAAATTAGGACATCATAAAATAATCATACAAACTGGCAGACCCTAAAAGGTGTGTCTTCATATATTGATTGTGACATCATTGTACAGTCTGCAGAACATCTCAAACCTTTAATGGGACAGTTGTGCCAAAAATGACAATCCTGTCCTAATTTAGGGGATGTTTACCTAACAATGACGTACTATCCCTAGCTCACACTTATCCATGCAAAAGACAAAAACGCTGCGTTATGCATCCGAGGCCAGTAGTTTGTAGTAGTTAAATGAAGAAGATATTTTGAAGAATGTTGCTAACTACACAGTTACTAGTTGCTATTGACTTCCCCACGTTTCTCCCCATGCTATGTATGTCAGTGGCTACCAACAACTCTCTGTTTTACTACATTCAAAATACTCTTTGCTTAAAAATGTTCAACGGAAGAAAAAAAATTAACATAGTTTTGCAACAACATGAGGGTCAATGAATGGTAATGATATTTAAATGTTTTGGGTAAACTGTGCCTTTAACACATTTTTGAAATGTTAGGTTGGATCAGTGGAGGTTTAATCCAGATGCACCTGTTTATGACCTCATCAGAAAAAATTGCCTTTATCTATGCCAGTTTATTTTTTCATGATGATGATTCAGGGCTTATTTTTATTTAAGCATGTTTTCTGTTTATTCTATTTGTAGAAATTTCAAATCATTCTAAAACACTTAAACTAAAGCGAACAGCTTAAAGGTGAATCTCTACATTTGATTTAGAAGTATTTAACTGAGTCCACCATAATGGAATAAATTAATATAGAACATAATTTTTTTTTTTTTACATATAATACATATAATCATACATATTTTAGGTACATGTGTAATATTTGGTGTGTATATGTATGCGTGTGTATGTACAGTAATGGCTAAAAATATAGGCACCCTTGGTAAATCAGGATTAATAATTTTTATCTCTTTTATTTCAAAATCTTTTATTTGATAATTAGACTTAAAGGGGGGAAATATCATTATGAAATAAATGTTTTTCTCAAGTACACATTGGACACAATTATTGGCACCCCTAGAAATAAAAATAATAAAATATCTCAATAAATAAATATAAAGTATATTCCCATTCATATTCACAATTTTGTGCACTCCAGGGTGATAACATGAAACTATCCAGCCATGGCTTCCTGTTTCACAGAAATCCAAAGCCCAAATTACCTTGATCATCCGTCACAATGAGAATATATTTCTGATGTGCAGCAAAGATAATTGAGCTCCACAAATTAGTGAAGTAACTTTTGGAAAAGAGCTAGAGCAGTGAAAACTCCCATTTCCACCATCAACATAAATTCATTTCCAATCAACATAAATGTCCTAAAGCATTTTAAGAAGGGGAGTTTGAGTGGTCAAAAACTCCAAGGTCCACACAGAATTGCAGAAAATAGTCTAGTTTTGGGGTCAGAAAACCTTGTTCAAAAATCTACATCAGCACATGTTGTTTGAGAGGGTTTCAAGAAACATTCTCCTCGCTCATCTAAAAACAAACTCCTGCATATTCAGTTGTCAGACAGGACTGGAACTTCAAATGAGACTGGCTTCAGTGGTCAGATGAAACCAATGACTAGCTTTTTAGCAGCAAACACTCAATATAGATTTGGTGAACACAGGGATAAAAAGTACAGCAAATATACTGCTGTATTTTTTATCTTGCGGGCCTATATTTCCGCTGGAGATCCTGAACATCTTCTTCAGATACGCATCATGGATTCTATCAAATACCAGCAAATAAAAAACAATAAGTGACTGATTCTGTTAGAAATCTTACAATGGGCCATGTTTGGATCTTCCAAATAATAATAAACCAAACACAAACAGCAAAAACAAAAAGGGGTCACTAAACACAAAACCAAACTTCTGCTATGGCCATTACAGTCCTCTGACCTGAACCCTGTAGAAAATGATAGGTGAACTGAAAAGAAGCACCACCAACATGGAGCTGAGAATCTAAAGGGATGAAGGAATGGTCTCTCATCTTTAGTCAGGTGTTCTCTAACCTGGACATTATAGGAGACAATATAGATTTGTTAAACTGGCAAATGGAGGTTTAAAAAAAGTAGAAAGACTTCTTTGGTGATATATTCACCACGGGTGCGGATATTTTTGACCATGACTGTATATATGTATATATATGATGAATAGCACCAAAAAAAATACATGTAAAAAATCATCACTGAATCAAGTTTGTAGTGAAATCCAGCCGGATGTGTTTTTGACAGCTTTCATTAGTTACACTGCATTTCAATGTTTTTAACTTCCAGGGCTTTCTGCTTTATTTGTCTCTTTCCCAAATGCAAATAGAGCTGATGGCAGTCCCGTGAAACACAAACACACACACACAATCTCTCCTGTACCCCGTCACGTCTCTCTCAATGGATGTGACGTCTGAGTTTGATCTTATTTTTGTGCTCAAAGACATTGAGCCACATGAGAGAGAGACGCTGACGGAGAACAGAGGAGCGACTGAAAGGCAGATGAGGGCCGCTGTTTGCGGGAACCGTCCGAAGGCTTTTGTTGATCTCCCTAGAGGAGATATTCAATTCGCTCCACGTCACATCACAGAGAAACTGATATGAGCTGGCGGAGGAAGAAAAGAACACAAACTCCTCCAACTCAAAAGCAATATCTTCCAATGATTAATTGAGACAGTTATTAGATGCTATATATACACACGGTATTTAAGCACACATGCTGTGTAAACAGGCAGATGGAGCTGTCGGTTGTGGTCGTCATAGCAAATGTTACTGTGGTAAATGTTTCCATAACACTGTTATACAGCTCTGCTACTGTAGGGCGTTTTAGACCAGCTGATGAATTTTCAGTATGATGCCACGCACAGTTCCTCTGACAGGTGGAAACCTGTGTCTGGTTGGCTGACCTGTATAATGTCTTGAGTTTTTGCAATCCAGTGTTTTATTGGTTAGTGAATGTGTTTTTATTGCTTAAACCGTTTAGTGTGCTATGATACTTCAACATTATTATTGTCATCTCAAGCCAATTTGTCACAAGTGTAATGTTATCTAGCTGCTAGATGAGGCAGGAAGCTGCAAAACTTCTTGTGAAAATCTTGCAAGGATTAGTTAAGATGGTTTGATCATTATAAACAAACTACTAATATTTTGCACTTTGCACTCTTGCAGTATTGCTATTGTAAACAATATAAGGCATTTAATTTTATATCATTTTTAATTTTTACAAAACATATCCTTTGTATGTGTATAAGATTTATACAATTATTACTTAAGCTTTTTCATTATTTTTTTTTAATGTAAATGTTAACGTACACATACTTTTTAATTGTTTACATATTTTTAAATTATTAAAATGCTTATTTATATACTTGAAACATTTATATATTATATAAATTACTAAATATATTTTTATATAATATTAATTGTGTGTGTGTATAAGCAGTAATTATTATATCATTTATTTAATTTTTTTAATTTTTATTTATATTTAATTTTTTTAAATGACATTTTGAATATTGCACACGTAATTGTATTACCTTTTGTATTACATTTACATTTTGTGTATTTTTTGCATATAAATAAGGGAACATGTTGCTATAATATAATTTTGTTTGTGTTTGTGTGTTGGCTCTATTAAAAATGTTGGCATGTCAAGTAAAACACATTTTTGAGCTTTGGACTGTAGCCGTTGTTTCATAACTGCTCACAGCAGTGAACCAATAATATCTGTCAGTGTTATTAATAACTGGCTGTAATATTAATATCTGACAGCATTAGTCCGTGTGAGTATAGCAGCAGCGTTCTGTTCTGGTTTGGTCTCAGAGGGGCCGTGATGTCTGAAGTAAACGAGTTTGGTTCTGAACTGAATGCAGGTATGAATGGAGGTTCAAGAATGAACTGCATCAGCACGGGCTAAAATCTGTCTGACCACACAGACACACGCACGAGCCTCATAAGGCGCCTTTACATAATTGTTTTCCACTTATGGTGTGTGAGTGAAAGGTCATGCGTTTGGGCGGCTGACAGGAATAGTACCGTCTGTGTGACTCCTCCTCTACTTCCACTTTGAGGGTGTTTGTGGTTATGCAGAGGCTTTGTGTTTGAGTTAATTGTGAACTCCAGCAGCAGAAATGAAGCTACTGTCATGTGCTGTTGATTATGATAAAGAATTATAAATGTTTTGGAGAAATGGAAGTGTGTTGATGCATCAGCTGTTATTATGGTGGGTTTCTTCACCTCAGTCCATCTCTCTTGAGAACTGTGTGCTGTTTTTGGATTCATGCCTCGATTGTCAGTTTAGTCATTTGTCTTATAATAGAAGCAGAATCAGCTCAGTCTTGTATCTTATGCATGGCAACACCAGTTTCATTCCCACTGAATGCAACAACTGTTTAAATGGATTACAGATATTTTAGATAAAAAAATGTGTGTTGTTTATATATACATTAGTATGCACACACACAATTGTGTTTGCATTAATATTTTTGGAAATTATTAATGATTTAAATTTATTAATTGCATGTAAAATATTGTTAACAAATGTTTTATTATTGGTTTTAAATAAATAAAAATTGTAATATCTAGAAATATTTTATTTTTATATATATATATATATAATGTGTGTGTGTGTGTGTGTGTGTGTGTATATATATATGCA
>JAUMHR010000030.1:3366626-3377706 GCA_032361145.1 Enteromius fasciolatus
AGTGTGTGCTGTGCAGGTAAACCTCACTCCCCTGACCTCAAAAAGAGGCGCTCTAGCGACTGACGCTAGAGGTCATGACCTTTAGCCTCCTTTAGCGCCCACCTCCCATGCCGGAGACCTGGGTTCGAGGCCCGCTGGGAGCGAGGACGAGTCGTGGCGGTAGCGGACCCAGGGGGGTGACAGCTGCAATATAACAAAGAGTGAAAAATTTAAGGGGATCTGAATACTTTCTGTACCCACTGTATATATATATATATAGAACTTAACAATAACTTAGCAAGTTTTAGTCCAGTGTGATAACATTAGCAGTTTCATTAAAAAGAAAGTCCCACTCCACATGAGGGTTAAAAAGCTGTGTCATCATCTGTCTCTGTGCGTGAGACAAACGAGATGAGAATCGTCTCAGTCAGAGGAAATCCAGCATGTAATCCTGCTCAGCTCATCACTTTGAGAACTAAGTTACGTAACGCTCAGCACACAGGTAACAACTGTCACTGATACTCCACACAGTTTCATAATAACAGGATGAGAGGATAGAAATGTGACAGGAAAGTACAGTACAGTACATTCACCAACCACCTGATGACTGTTGCACAAAACTGGCACTGTTTTCTTGATTTCTGACAGTGTAGTCTGATTTTATGTATCTTAGGTGAGTAAAGGCATGTACAGTAGGTGATGTCAGTCAGTTCGTCGTGAACCAGGTTAATGCACTGAACACTCTGGGATAACTTTATTTCAAAAGTCCACTTTAGACATTCTACTAAGAGTAAGTAACTTTGCAACTACATGTCAGCTAGCAGTTATTAGAGTATTAATATACTGTCTGCTTAATATCTTCTAACACTTTATTTTGATGGGCCCACAAAATACACCAGAAGCTTTGCAAGTATCTGTCAACTTATTCTACTAACTCTAAACCTACACCAACAGTCTACTCTGTTAGTAGAGTTAGTAGACACATAGTTGCAAACTAATGAGAATTGGTTGACATATAGTTGACTTATAGTTAGTAGTGACTATCAAAATAAAGTGCAACCAACTCTTTTGATAAAGACCCAATTACAGGATTTGCCAGGTTAGTGACATTGTATTTTTCAAAGATGCTCAGTTTTAGTTTTAATGCTTGAGTTACATGATGATGAACTGATTTTAAATGAAATTGTTGTCCTTTTGTATTATACACTATTTTGTCCTATTTAGTACTGTAAAGCTGCTTTGACTGCATTGTTAACAGCAGTATATAAGTGTATAGAAATAGTATACAATTTTTATTTGATTAAGAATATTAAACAGATTTTCTGATATTTATATGCAAGTAAAGCTTACACCATTTTACAAATATGCAGCCTTTTGGTTCTCAAGATGTTAACTGATAGACTGGAGTTGTGTGGATTAATTGTTATTGTGGTTATTGTGATGTTTTTATCATCACTCTCATTCTGACGGCACCCATTCAGATTCATTGTTGAGCAATGATCAAATTCTCCAAATCTGTTCCCATTAGGAAACAAATTCATCTACATCTTGGATGGCCTGAAGGCGGGGGTTTATTTATTTTTGGGCGAAATATTCCTTTAGGATGCCAGATATTGTGTTTGCACATTAGCGCACAACTTCTCATGCAGCATCCAGGACTGCTGCTATACGGGTAAAAGTTTTTAAAAGATGCCAGCAGTGAATGCCATGGAAATATATGCTGTTTGTGAAATATTTATGCTATGAACTGATATCTGTAATGCAGTGGTTAGACCTGTCTGTCTGATCTGGGTGTAGTTGAGATCTGGAGGGATGAGGAGGAGGATGTTTAATGAGGAGCGTTTCCTGCTGTGTAGTCTGCAGTGACAATGATGATGGTGAGAGAGTTGCAGAATTGAGTAAATGGCGGACTTATAGACACAGAAAGCATTGAGATCTCCTTTTGTTTTTCAGCTCAGCGTGTGTTTGCTCTCAGCGCATGAGTGGACAGAGGCTTTCCCAGCTAATACCACTGAAAACACTGTCTGTTTACCTCCTGAATAATGGAGGCTTTCTCAAGTCAAACACACAGTTATGCTTGATCTCGCATAAACACTTTATTGTTTCTTAAAGGTTTGCTCTGCTTTAGGCCAATTACCTGTAAACGAGACGATGCCTTGTTTAAAATGCAATTTCGAAAACAAGAACTGCAATATAGTATAAATCTTTATGTATCCTTCAGATTTGTTTGTTCAGACAACACTTTCGATATTTTTGATACTCTTAGTGCCATGGTTTAACTGAAAGTGCCCTGAAGTACGATGTAAATTGGCAGCTTATATATTAATATAGCCTACACGATGCACAGTGTTTATCAAAGTTCCATAGTATTACCATCTGATACCGTCATCGTTGTACTATGTATGTTTCCTTAAGACTAGAATATAACGTTATAACGGATTTGGAAGCTGGCTAGAAAATAAAATTATTTTCTAAAATTTCAGCACTGCCTTTAAAATATCGCATATAGGCTACTGTAGACAGATTCATTAACGGCAGCGTTTTTAGTTTTTAGATCAGAAATAATTCGTGTCGTTTGTTTTCGCGTTATTCTTTCATTGAACGCTCAACCCGAAACTCCATCTTCTCACCTGAGCGAGGTTTAAGAGTATTCAGCGGAGCGCGCCCCCGTTGGTCGATTACCTGCTGACGTAGGCATCGAGGCGGGAACAACGCGAAACGTGTATTCAATATTCATAAGAAGCCTTGCAGGGGTTTTTAGCGTCTGTGCTGCAGAAGCAGAAACGCAGTGAGGAGACACAGTTGAGCGTTACACATTGAAATATTACAAGCGAAAAGAAAAGGGAGATTTTGTGTTTTGTTCAGGTTATGGTTTCATTTTTAACTGTCTAATGGATCTAGTGCAGTTTTATCACCCGGAATCTTTTTCCTTCCCTTCTGAACAGAGCAAGTAAGTAACTTATACATTTATTAACTTCATGTGGGGACTTCATTTTTGCTTTTATATGTGCTATCGTACTGTACTTAATTTAATTTGCTTTGCTGGAACTTTGTTAGGCCTATATATACACACACACACACATATATATATATATATATATATATATAACCTGAATATATATATATATATTTATCTTTATTAAATATTCTAACTATAGGCCCTTTTTATAGGATATAGCCTACATGATCATATAGCAAAAAAACAAATAAAAATGGCTATAATTCTCTTGGACTGATTAAAGGAGATCTCCTATTTTATATAGTGACACTTATTTTAATGAGAACTGTGCTTACTATGATAGCCTACATTTTATTGGGAGGGTGGGGGCTGATAAACTTATTCATGACATGTATTTGCTTTATTCTATTGATTTATAATAAGAGAAAGACCTATACATGTTGGAATGTGATAAAGACAATTTTTAAGAAGACATTTTATATATCCCTAGATAGATAGTCATAACCATAAATAAACAATATTTTAGATGCACATACCACTTCCAACCTCTCCATCATCAGGCTCAGATCAACTAAAATAATATAACGAGAGCCTGTTGGGTAAAAGCACTAGATAATGGCCATAGAGTTTAAAAAAAAAAAATATATATATTAGAAACGTCATGATTTAAAAGGACCCAGAAATCAATATGTTGATTGGAAGAATATGTAACGTACCATTACTGATCAATCTTTATTTTAAGCAGAGTAAATGATTACAGTAAGGAATGCAGCTGTAGTGATCTTCCCCAGACTTTGAAAGAGTTGAGAAACTATGGAAAAATCACAACTATAATTTATTTGCTGTAGTATATTTACGTAAGAATCGAGGCAGAGAGCTTTAATAAGCACACGTTCTGGCAGCGTTCAGCGGCCGTCTTACAGCAATAGGATTTGAGATGTGTGATGGAGTCACAGGTAATTCCTCTGGATCCCAGACAAAAACCCTGATGGGCTTTAGGATCACGTTACTGGCCGCTGTGTGTGTGAGATGGACTGATAAAACAGGTGTGTTCAGGTGCTGTGTGTGCTGTAAACATTACTTCTGACGTAGTGGGAAATATAGTTGTGCTGATAAAAGGAAAAAAACAATAATCTGCTGTTCTCTCAGACTGGAGCTCATTTCAGGGATTCACGCACCGTGAAACAAATACAATAAAAATATTGTGGCTAATAAAAATACTAACATTTTAAATTATTATATATACATAAACAACTTGTAGAACATGGACAGCGTGACCTGCACAAGGACAAAACGCCATCAGGGTGATACACGTGATGTTAAAATAATGCTTTTACGGCTATTAGTTTTAATGCTGTTTAAACATTAAACAAACAAGAGTTTGGGGTTGGTAGGTTTTTTTCTTTTTTTTGCATTTTGAAAGCCTTTTGTGCTCACCAAGGCTGCATATACAGTAATCATGTGAAATGTTACAGTTTAAAATAGCTGTGTTTTATTTTAATATAATTTAAAATGCATTTTATTGATCTGATGCAAAGCTGAGTTTTCAGCATCATTTGCTGTTTTCAGTGTTACATTGTTTCATATTTTTAATTCTTTGATAAATAAAAAGTAAAAAAAAGAACAGCATTTCTTTGAAAAAAGACATTTTAAATATCTCTATTTTTGGGCAATGTCCAAAATAAATAAATAAACCCTACAAAAACTATGTGGAAAATAATTTGTGTTATACATTTTTTTTATTTATTTCCATAAAATATAAAATAACTATAACTAAATAACACTGTGAAATCTATGTATTTTCTTTAATATGGAGTTTGACTATAAATTATAATTTTATACAGTATTATGCAGTAAAAGGATATGTATATTTTTATACTATTTATATAGCTAGAGATTTGAATTTTAGGTAACACTTTCGAAATAAGGTTAATTAGTTAACAACATTAGTTAACATGAACTAAAAACGAACAGTACTTCTATAGCATTTATTATCTTGTCTTAGTATGCTAATTTCAGTTTTTACAGCATTATTATTACATTAGTGAGTAAACATGAACTAACATTGAATGATTGTGTTTATGAACTAACATTAACAAAGATGAAAAAATACTGTAATAAATGTAATTTTTTTGTTAATGTTAGTTAATTTGTTTCAAGCATTTGTCTCCTTTTCTTAACTCTCATTATTCTTATAATTCCAAAGCTTTCTGGACATGATGTCAATCGACGGACACTGTCCCGCCTTCATCAAGACAGAGCCATCGAGCCCTTCTTCTCTGTCGGACAGTCTGACCCAGCACAGTCCCGGGGCGTCGTCGGACGCTGGGAGCAGCTACAGTTCTGTAGCTAAAGGGAACCCAACAGGTTTGGACTCTCCTGCAGGAGAGGCGGATCTGAGGCCTCCCGGCGCCCCCTGCAGGCTGCTGGAAGAAGCGCAGGAGAAGAGCAGATACGGCTTGAGCTCGGGCCCCAAGCGCGTCTGTCTCGTGTGTGGAGATGTTGCATCTGGTTTTCACTATGGAGTGGCTTCCTGCGAGGCCTGCAAAGCCTTCTTCAAACGCACCATTCAAGGTCAGGACACCAGTCAGATGTGTGTTTGTGTGTCCATCCTTCAGTGTTATATAGTAAGACATTTCGTACACAATGGTAAGTCATGAAAGAAAGTAAAATAATCATTAAAAAGTAATCACAACAATAAAACAAGGATTTGAAAAAAAAATATTTTAAGTTTGACTTCAAAAATGAAGTTATAATTTAAACAGTTAAAAATAGAAAGTAATGATGCATATTGATATACAGTTTGATATACTGTTATTTATTTTGTTTATATTTTGAATTTGTTGGATATTTTCTGTTTTTATTTTTGGTTAATGTTTTAGATATTTTCTTGTGTGTTTCTTTTTCTTTTTCTTTGTCTCATTTTAATGTGTTTAGTGTTTTAATTTAGTTATTTAGTAGTTTTAATACCTCAACTTAAATTAAACAAAAACAGTGCTGCCTTGGCATCTAGCTAAAAAAATAGTTTTAGAGCATAAAATGACAATATATAAAATAAGTTTGAGTTCTTATATAGTTTATATCTAATTCTTATTAACCCTATAACCCTGGTCTGTAATAAACATATTTAATGCATAGAAAGGGAAACATTCTTGGTTTAATTTTCATCTTAAACATATGAACATATTGCACAGTGTCCAGTGTGATCTGTTTTATTTATATACTACACATTTTGATAAATATAGTAGGTGATTCATGTGTTTAACAGTTTAGGGCCATCAAATTATTCTTTCTGTTTCAAATAAATGCATCATAACTGAAAAATGCATCATGGTTTCCAGTAAAATAAAAAGCAGCAAAACATAAATATTTCTTAAGCAAAAAATCAGCATATTAGAATAATTTCTGAAGGATCATATGACACTGACGACAAGTAATGATACTGAAAATTCAAGGAATAATTGACACTTTGAAATGGTATTAATAATAAACCAAAATAGTTTGCTGTATTTTGTTATAAAATAAATGCAGCTTATTTAATAAGTTGCACGGGAGAATATGTTGTCTGTGTGTGCTTGATGCACAGTTTTTGCTTAGTGAATATTTTGATGGTAATGGTCTATTTGTCTCTGTCAGGAAATATCGAGTACAGTTGTTCGGTCAGCAGAGACTGTGAGATCACTAAAAGAAGGAGAAAGTCCTGTCAGGCCTGCCGCTTCACTAAGTGTCTGTCCGTGGGAATGCTGCGAGAAGGTGAGAGAGTGCGTGTGTGTTAATGAACCACAAAAACATCACATTTCTCTGCAGAATTCAAAGAAAATCAATCCTGATTTACTTGACTATTTTTCGAATGTGCCTAATTGTCATAAAATCCTAGTTTTAAATAGCATGAATGACACCACGCAGGTTCTCTTGATTTGTTTTGCTATGAAAGTGTCTGATATTAAGCACACATATATCATGGGCATCTTCAATATGCAGCTGTACTCAAGTGCTTTCACAAACACAGTCGTAAAAATAATAATTACACGCAGTCAGCAAATAGGCGAAGAGTTTTGTATTAGTGCAGGTGTGGAGTCGTGTTATTGCTGGCCTGATTTTACTTCAGTGCACCTGCTTTTTTAAAAGTGCTGCCAAAAATGTATAACAGCCAGTTTCTAGTTTCATGCAGCTGTTTAGTTCAGTCAAGCTCTTTTTTTTGACATAATGAGCAAGTTGTTTTTTTATCTATATGTGTGTGTGTGTGACTCAGGTGTGCGTTTGGACCGGGTGAGAGGAGGACGGCAGAAATATAAGAGGAGAATTGACTCTGATTCCAGCGTCTTCTTCAGTGTACAGCAACCTCACAGAAAACAGGGTGAGAATCACACTGCACCTCTTAGTATATGTGGCCAGGATTTCTAGATTGACTAAAAATGTCCCGGTTTTTGGCTATGTGCAGTGCAACAGTCAGGTTCTGGAAAATAAAAATGTAATACATTTTCTCCATAGGGAAATAGATTTTTAATGATAACTTATTAACCTTTAAAAATAGACCTAGCCTACTATGTGCTTTGAGATTAATAAGTGATGACAGGGGCGGACTTACCCATAAACACATAATCTTTGCTACGGTTATGCCTATCGTTTACACTAATTCGACGTTTTCTACCCTCGAAAATGGACACTTTTGAAAACACAGCGGACCTTTTTTTAGTTTGAAAACTCCGGGGGGTAGGTTTAACGCCAGTGGAAACGAGGATTGTTTTCATCCTAATACGCCGCTTTAAAACGTAAACGTAAAATGTAAATCTGAATTTTTGTGAGGATTAACATCTTGGACGGTAGAGCTGGTTATGTAGTTATAATTAGTCACTATTCAGTCACTATTTCATATTCATCCCGTTTTATGACAACAGAAAATGAACAAAAATGAAGCCTAATCAGGGCTGTGTCATTAAATATAATAAGTTATAATAATTTTATACTTCTGTTCTTGCATGTAAATCAATTTCTATTTCGTGCAACATGAAAGAATAAAAGTGTCTGCTAATTGAATAAATGTTAATGTTAATGAAAGAATCCCATAATAATATGTACATGAAAAATGTAGAAACACTGGACATAACTAAGTGGCACCATTGTGCAGCAGCAAATAACAGTGAATGTGTGCAAATATAGGACCCCGTTCCTATTGCCTGAGGCCCCAAATTCACTAAATCTGCCCCTGAGTGATGGTGTATGCTTTTGTTGAAGCCATCAGTCTGCATTATTTCAAAATGTTTAAAATAATTATTTAATGGTGAAATTCCTGGGGGAAAAATTAATAAACAAAACTACCTTACCTATGATGCTTTAAAGAGAATTCCACCAATAATTTTCATTATCCTGTCAAAATATGTATTTACACACAAATATTAAATATTACGGTAACACTTCAAAATAGGGGTCCAAAATAATGCATTAGTTAAGCATTAATTAATGGTTAATTTGTTCACAATTAAGCATTAGTTGAGCAAAAACACACTACTAATTAATGATTAACCTAACATTTTAATCATTAATTACTAGTGTGTTTTTTATATATATATATATATATATATATATATAGTGTGTGTGTGTATGTGCTTATTCCGCTATAAATTTAATATGTTGTTTTGTTAATTTATAAATAATTTTTATTTAATCAGCTACTTTAATTTCTATATTTATCTTCTAAGCAGGAAAGTCAGGAAGTCAGCAGGAAAAAAAGGCAAAATGTAGACGTTTTAGGTGATTTAGAAATCTGTCCAGGACATGTCTCGGGAAAAGGATGTATACGTGTTAATATTCTGTTTGTTTCTCTTAGTGTGCTGCAGCACTCTGGGGGAGAATAAGGTGGTGACCCTGCTGTTGGGGGCAGAGCCAGAAAAGGTGTGTGCCATGCCTGACCCCGCCCTCCCCGACAGTGACATTAAAGCCCTAACGACCCTGTGTGACCTCGCCGACAGAGAGCTGGTGCTCAACATCAGCTGGGCCAAAAACATACCAGGTACTAACAGACCAAAGACACTTAGACACACACACACATGTATTACCTTCCATTTGTTTTGGACACACAGAGATAAAGTGCTGTTAGTTTAGATGCGTTTCTGTGTAACCTAACAACACACACACACACAGATTCTGTGGCACCGGAATGTCACATAAATTAGATGTTTTTAGAGGAATTTGATGAATTAGCAGCTCTCAATGAGGATTTTTCATAGACTTTTGTTGTCATTAAGTCTTATGTATTTACTATATAATAACTCTAATGTTTGCTTTACTTGTCAATAATTTTATGAGGATGTCCTCTGTCCTCGTCTATATATTTTTCCGAAAGATTTAGCTAATTTTTACAACTGTATCTCAGTATACACACACACACACACACACACACTGGCCAGCACCTGTTTTTTGTGTTGATACTGACCTCTGTATTAATGCTTACAAAACAAACCACAAAACCAGGTGTGTGTGTGTGTGTGTGATTCTCCATAACATGTGACTGATTATATGTCATTGCTTTGTGCACTAGATTACAGTATTTGGTAAATAAACACGATTTGTCTCATTTGAGAGAATGTGAATGAATATTTCAAATTCATCTGCACAAGGACATACAACATTTATGCATACTGACTGCACAAATTATGGCGTGAAATACAAAAAGAAAACAGCATTTTTTAGGTTTCAAATATCTAAACATTGTTCAAAAAAGATACATTGACTTTGGAAATAAATTGTACAACAAAAGAATTTCACACATTATAATGAAAAAAAACCACAAAAACATTTATTTAATGTTTTTTAATAAACATTTAATGTTTTTTTAATCTAAATGAAAAAAAACAAAACATTTAATGTTAGAAACGACCATTCATCCCTTTTACATAAAGTGTTCAAATTCAGTATATAAAACTAATATAATATTGTCAGGTCTACACATTTGAAACAATAGTTACATTTATTAAAAAGAAAGTAGTTAAAAAGTAGCATGCACAGACACATAGCTTCATGCATGTATAACCTGATATTTTTGACCTTGTAAATCACAATTTTTAAAAAAAAAAAAAAATAATAAATACAAATGCAGAAAGTTTTCTGTGAGGCTAGTGTTTAGGAGTTAGGGTTAGAACACACAGTTTGTACAGTATAAAAAAGCATTATGTCTATGGAAAGTCTCCAAAAAAAACATAAACCAGCGTGTGTGTGTTTTTCATACACAGGCAGTTGTGTGTGTTCATGTCAACAGTGTGTGACAGCAGCATTGTCTTTTCCCCGGCGTCTGTAGCAGGATGTACAATAGCAGAGGACATTGCTGATTTAAATGGCTCTGAGGTTGTTTTATTTGCGTTGTTTGAGTGTCACGAGAGCCCTTTGATTCCGTTAACACGTTTCACAGATGCCAATATGGCCGCGTCTCCGGAGCTCAGCGTGAACTGAACGCTGCTTCATTCAGCCCGCGATCGATCAGCGCAGAGATCCAATCAGCTAATGAACGTCACTCAGGAGGAGAGCAGCCAGAGATAGCAGTCATTACAGCCTCTGATAAACATCAGTGATGGCTGCTCTCCTCCCTCGCCACGCCAAACTAATCACTGGCTTTTTAATTAAGTGTGAGAGAACGTGAATGAGAAAGATCGGTCCGTCATTGACGCTGTTCTTCAGGGACAAACCTCTGTCAAACAAACAGAGAAGCTTTCCTTTCTAACAGAGGTCAGAGTCCAGTGTCAAATCAGCTCTAAAATTAGGTGGGTTTTATCTGTCACATTTAAAGGTCATTTTCATTCATCTGCTTCAGCATCTCAAAGGCAGCTATTTAGCTGATTCGCTGTATTTATTTAGATATTTGGCTATTTATTTAAATATAGTGATTAATTTGATTATTTGGCAGCACTTTAGAATAGGTAACACTTGGTGACTATGACTTTTCCTCAATAAATTTTTAATTTGCTGATTATTAATAGTTAAGGTAGTTAAGTTTAGGTATTGGGTAGGATTAGGAATGTAGAATAAGGAATTACTATGTGCTTAATTAGCACTAATAAATGGCTAATATATAACAGAGACCGTCTCTGCATTTAATAAATAAAGTTTAATTCTCGTCATTATACATTACCATCACTCTGTTGTTCTATT
>JAUMHR010000030.1:3389839-3400901 GCA_032361145.1 Enteromius fasciolatus
CAGTAGAATCAACTACGATGCAACGAGGCGTCACCAGAAATCTTGCCTAGGGTGCCAAATTGGTTAGAGCCGGCCCTAGTAATACCAAACTCTGATACGTCGCTTTGCTTCATAGACAAAGTCTGGAATAAAAGCATTTACTTTCTCGTCTTTTGTTTAAAATCATTGGTGTACCCATATGCCAATCACATAATGTTAGCCAATCACATATCGCCAATCACATATCACCTTGCCCCACAGTTTCTTGCTGATGATCGGTAACAGGATAAATGAAAAAGTGTTTCAGTTAGCAAATGTCGGTACGCAACAGAGGGAGCAGCAAACCGTGTCTCCATGTCCACTGTCATTTTAGATTTAGAATTCTTTATTACAAGTTGTTTACATGTGTTAACGTTAGAGTTCGATGTTCACAGTGGATGTGTGTTTTCCATCCTAGCCACTGCGTGTACACATGTAGAGTGGGTAATATTCAAATATTTGTTTATGTAATTTTAACATTTTTGAGAGTTTAACATTTCTGTTCGCAGACTTTATTTGAAAGATTGCCATTGCAGCTTTAAACACTTTGGAACCTGATCAGATTACTGATTTGGCAAAGAACAGATCACTGGATTCTATGTAAAATATTTGCAATATATGGACTTCGGCCCATTCTGGACTTACAACAACTGAACCGATTGATAAATGTGATTCTTTGTTTTGCCTTTCAAGACTAGTTTTATCAGTTCAGGGTCCTACCATTTGGCCTTTCTCTGTCTCCAAGAGTATTTCACCCTTCATCCTCAACATGTTCAAGCTCTTGGCTTCAAATTAAACTAAACATCTTTATCTCCTCAGAGAGTGATAAAATTGTCTGGCTCAATCATTTCATCTAAACAGAAGGATGAAGCTAATTTAGTTCCAACAGCTGCGGGAATGATTGCAGGAGCAGCAATCGTGATCCCCCTAGGTCACCTCAGAGCCCGTTCACTACAAAGGTGGGTGAACAACATCAAATTACATCCCAAATTAGACAGACATGTGAGGATACGAATTACACAGAAATGTATCCTGATGTTACGTCCTTTGAAGAACAACAAATGTATATCCCAATTAATACAGCAAGGTGGTCTATGATAATGACAGATGCCTCTCTGATGGGATGGGGAGCAGTTTGGGAAGGCAGGTTTGTCAAGGGTTTTTGGGAACCTCCCTGGACATAAGAGTTGTGTCTCCACCCCAAAGTAGTAAGACTTATATTGGGGTTAGTTAGGGTGCTCTCTATTGTGCAGCGATAGAAGTTCACCAGGATGGCTGAGGACAGCCGCTGGTGAGCCTTCTTGACCAGGCTCACCAGTATGGTTCGGTATGGCGAAGTTTGCAACAGGAGAGACAGCCCATTTCAATCAATGGTATTCCCCAAACAGCCAGGGAGATCCCCTGGGGACAGATCTCAAAAATGGCTGGAAGAGTTGTATGGAATGTATGCTTTTCCTCCTCTACCTTTGATTCCCTTGGTAGCAATGGGTCGTCACAAAGTTTTGCTTGTGGCACCAAGATGGCCCAGGAAATACTGTTTGTGTTTTGACAAGAAGTGTGCAGGCAAGCCTGTGTTCTGTGTCTTGGGGCACCCCATGCACATTTACAAGGTTTTATAGGATTAATGTTAAAAATCCAAATTCTTTGGGGCCCGCTTTATTAGAACTTTATTGTCATTACACATGTACTGTCACAAAGCACAGAACAAAAGATCCAAGTGCAGTTAAGTCTTTTAATAAAGTTCCAAAACAACCAACTTCCATGGAGCTATCAATTTTGCAGGAGTCAGAGACAGGGTTACACGACAACACAACAGCACCAAAATACAAACTGAACAGAGAATATATATGGTAGGCATAATGGAATGATTACAATCATTGGTGGAAGTGATCAAACAATTAAGACAATCAGGGGTGCACGAAGGTATGGGAAACGCAGTCCAGAACTACAAAGAAAGGATCCTCTGGTGGCTGTCTATGGAATGACAGCCTCCCCTTGTGACAGTACCCCCTCTCAAAGGAGCGGCTTCCAGACGCTCCAAACAAAATCCACACAATTCAGGAGGGAGGTGGAAAGGAGGCGGATCAGGGGGAGGGATGTCGGACCAGGTCCATGCAATGGAAGAGGGGCACAACCCCACAACAAGGCAGGAGGCCAGGGTAGAGCTGGCAGTGCAGAAACAGATCCAGGAATGGATCCCATCTAGTCCCGGACCGGATCTGGCTCTGGGATGGACTCACGGACTGGAATGAGCTCAGGAGTGGACTCAGTCTCAAGGACTTGATCTGGCTTTGAAGTGGGTTCTGGAACTGATTTAATGGGCTCTGGAGTGGAATCCTTAGGCTCACGGACTGGAACAGCTTCTGGAGCGGGCTCTTGGGTTTCCCGGACTGGAGTGAACTCTGGAGCGGACTCTGGGGTTTCCTGGAGTGAAGCAAACTCTGGAGCAGACTATGAGAATTCTGGGACCACATCTGGCTCTGGGCTGGTGGCCATCTTAGACAGCAGCTGGGGCTCTAGATTGGCGGCAATCTCTTGCTGTTGTTGTGGCTCTGGAGTGGGAAAATCCCTGCGTAAGGGTTCAGACTGTTCCAGTGTTGCCCACAAACTACGATGACCCAGATATTTAATAAACCGCCAGAAATCCAGGATTTTTAGTCCGTCCAGCTCCCATTGGGGCAGAGAATTGTCCAAGCAGGTGTTCAAAAAAAATAATTGAGCACCTTGTCATTATGTCCCAGTCCTACGGCCATAGTCCAGAAAAACTGAGCGAATTCTCCTATCTCTCGTCCCTGCTGGTGCAGCAACAACAACTGATTCAGTTGGCCCATCCTGTTCTTTACTGTGGCAGGGATGAGATCCAAACATCCATACTCCCAAAATAAAAACAAAAAACAACTGCTGGATCTTAATATGGCTGTTGTGTTCTGTCACAAAGCACAGAACAAAAGATCCAAGTGCAGTTAAGTCTTTTAATAAAGTTCCAAAACAACCAACATCCATGGAGCCATCAATTTTGGAGGAGTCAGAGACAGGGTTACACAACAACACAACAGCAAGTCAGTGTGCTGGTTCTTGTCCGAGCTAACCTGAAGCATCTGCCCGAGGGCAGGAGAGAAAACAGTCTGTAGGCAGGGTGAGTGGAGTCCTTAATAACACTGCATGCTCGATGCAGACTATTCTGGATGTCCTCAATGGATGGAAGTTGAGTCCCTGTGATGCGCTGGGCAGTTTTCACCACCCGCTGCAGTGCCTTACGCTCAGCAACAGAGCAGGTCCCATACCACACTGTGACACGGTTAGTTAGGGTGCTCTCTATTGTGCAGCGATAGAAGTTCACCAGGATGGCTGAGGACAGCTGCTGGTGAGCCTTCTTGACCAGGCTGGAGGTGTTGGTGGTCCAGGACAGGTCGGTCCTATGAGATGTGGGTCCCCAGGAACTTGAAGGATGAAACAGATGAAACACACTCAACAGCCATCCCGTTGATGTGAATGGGATCATGTGAGCCTCTTCTCTCCTTCCTGAAGTCCACAATAAGCTCCTTGGTCTTGGTGGTGTAAAGGAGCAGGTTATTGTCTGTACATCACATGGCCAGATGCTGGACCTCCCCCCTGTAGGCAGTCTCATCCTTGTTGCTGATGAGACCGATCACCGTGGTATCGTCTTCAAACTTGATGATGGAGTTGGATTCATATACAGGTCTGCAGTCATGGGTGAAGAGGGAGTAGAGGAGGGGGCTCAGCACACATTCCTGGCGGTACACCAGAGTTGAGTGTGATCGTAGTGGAGCTGATGTGGCCTGACCTAACATGCTGTGGTCTTTTGGTCAAAAAGTCCATAATCTAGTTGCAAAAGGAGATATTAATGTCCAGGTCTCTATATTTCGTAATTAACTTAGAGGATATGACAGTGTTGATTGCTGAGCTGAAGTCAACAAACAGCATTTGTGCATAAGTGTTTTTATTGTGTGTGAGTACAGAGTGCAGAGACTGCATCCTCTGTGCTATGATAAGCAAACTTGTGTGAGTCCAAGGTTGGTGGGAGAGAGTCCTTCAGATATCGCAAGAATAGCCACTCAAAGCACTTCATAATGATGGGTGTGAGTGCTACAGGGCGGTAGTTGTTCAGGCATGTTTGGCTGGATTGTTTCGGCACTGGCACAATGGAGGTGGATTTAAAGCATGTTGGAACAACTGTTTGAGCAAGAGACATGTCTGTGAATGTTAAAAATGTCTGTGAAAACCCCAGCAAGCTGCTCTGCACATGATTTAAGTATGCGCCCAGGGATGCCGTCTGGTCCAGCAGCCTTGTGCGCGTTGAACCGGCTCAGTGCAGTGCAAACATCGGAGGAGATCAGTATGATGAGTGGTCGATTGAGGGGGAGATCCTGATAGTGGGTTGTTTGTTGTCCCTTTCAAAGGGAGCATAAAGGTAATTTAGCTCGTTCAGAAAGAGGACATTTGTGGTTGTATGGGTGAAGCTGCTGGGTTTGTAGTCTGTAATGGCCTGAATGCCCTGCCACAAGCGTCGAGCTGCAGCCCTGTGCATCACCTGGCCTTAAGACAGAGGAACAAAGAAAGATGATCCGATTGTCCTAAGTGGGAGAGGGGGGTCACAGCATAGGCTTCAGCCATGTTTGTGTATACATGGTTTAAAGTTTTGCTTCCTCTGGTGTGACAGGAAATGTTTTAATGAAATTTGGGAAGTTTTTTAGTTGGAGTGATTAAAATACCCCGTAACAATAAATGCCTCTGGGTGAGCAGTCTGTTGTTTACTGATGGCTGCATGAAGTTCATTCATAGCAAGCTTGGCATCAGGGTCGGGAGGAATGTAAGCGGCAGTTATAATGGTCGATGTAAACTCCCGTGGCAGATAAAACGGTCTGCACTTAACCAAGAGAAACTCTAGGTTAGCTGAGCAGTGTCTCCCAACGATTGCAGAGTTTGTGCACCAAGCTTTGTTAACATAAACATACACAATCCTCCGCCTCTGGTCTTACCGGAGTCATCCACTGTTCTGTCTGCCTGAAAAGTGTGGTGCTAGAGCAATAGTATTATCCAGTATACCACTGTTTAGCGATGTTTCTGTGAAAATCATGACATTGAAGTTCCAGAGTCTCTCGCTGTGATTGATTCGGATATATGCTGGGCAAAGAGAGCCGGTGTGGTGATCCATGGTAATGGTCATCTTTCGGTCTCATAGATCCATAGTTATGGACATAACTTACAATATCCTGCAAAGTGAAATTGAGTGGAAGTACGAAGTGTGATGTATTTCAGGCTATAGATCTTTATTATATGCATGCCAAAACTGAGTATATCTGCATGCCAAATATAGGCGATGCCAAATTTCATATTTTCTTATCAATATCGCTAGTTTACGTTTTTATTTGGCATAGTATTTCTATGCAAATTCATGAAACTTTGCTATCACAAGGCACAAGAAAGGGTTTATAAATGGCAGAGAAGCAGCTTGAATAATGGTTTAATTCAAATGGCAATGGCAACACAGAAGATGTACATCTGGATTTGTATTCATATTACACAAATGGATACTTTATTTAAAGCTTAAGCACCTATTCTGATAGTGGGCGATTATGTTTGGTCAAGTAGCTTCTTAGGCAATTGATATAATTTCAACACGGCCTTACACATAGCCAGCAAATCAGAGGTTTGAACTACCATAGAGTGTAATTGTAGGCTAGTGGTCTCAAACTGAAAACCTTGATTACCTGAATCAGGTGGATTAGGGTTGGAGCTAAACTGTGCAGAGCTGTTTTCCGAGGGAAAATGCCTTTTAAAATCATATTCCAGGGGATCCCACCTTAGTCAAAACTGCATTTTGGGGGCAGTAGCTTTTGTTTCAGCCCCCATTAGCTGTATAAACATCTTTATCCATTAAGGTTTTCCATTTCATCACCGTATTAAAACATTTAATTATGTGGAAAATAACTATCCCACTAAGGCAGGACTGTCCAAACTCGGTCCTGGAGGGCCAGTGTCCTGCAGAGCTTAGCTCCAACACTAATTAAACATACCTGAAGCAGCTAATCAAGCTCTTACTAGGTATAATAGAAACTTCCATGCAAGTATGTTGAGGCACGTTCGAGCTAAAAAAGGAATATATATTTTTTCATAGTCATGTTTAATATAATAAAATAATGATGAAAAATGTTATGTCTAAAAAAACAACAAACAAATAAACAAACAAAAAACACAGTAAAGGGGAAACATTATGAATTACATTCAATGAATTAGTGCACATTCATCAGGGATGAGTCTTTATTAAACACTTTAAATGTAAAAATTAATTTTAAGCTTTTCTGAAACCAGGGATAGAATAAGGCATAAATTATAGGATTAATGGTGGAGTTAAGCAAGAAAAATATTACAGCAACTTTTCTAACATAAAACAAGTCAGCATTACTGTATGGAATCACTAAAGAACAAATATAATATGGTAATAAACACAGAAGAAACACAATGACCAGAATCCCCAGCAGTATTGCAGCTTTTCGCTCTGATTTGTCACTGACTCTGTTTTTGGAGGTTACTGTGCTGTTGTGAACTTGAAGGGCTCTTATAGCAGTCGCATGTCTCTTAGCAATGACAAAAACATGAGTGTATAATATTATAATGAGTGTACATGGCATAAGAAACACAATCACAAGATCAATGAGAGATGAAACTCCATCTATAAAATAAAGACATTTTTCTGGACATGTGACTTTAGTAAAGTTTTCATTAACAAAGAGAAGAGTGAAGTTATAAAAGAGCGAAAACAGCCAGTTAAATAAAGTTGCTATTCTGATCACATTAGGTGAGATTTTATCAGAGTAAAGAAAAGGAGAGTGTAAAGCCAAAAACCGATCAACTGCTATCAGAGCCACAGTGTGAACAGACACGCTTGTTGCTTGAAAAGTCACAAAATTGAAAACCGAACACATCACTGGTCTAGAAGTCCAACATGACTCAATCAACAAAGTCAAATGAAACGGCATCACAGCAACTCCAGTAAGGAGATCAGACACAGCCAAAGACAGGATGAGGATGTTAGCAGGTGTTTGGAGCTTCTTGAAGTGACTCACAGAGATGATGACCAGCAGGTTTCCACACACGGTCAGCAGTGACACAGCTGCTGCGGCCACATACAGAATCACATAGACAGATAAAGAAACAGATCTCTCTGTACATGAATACTCCTGACAGACATCGCTTTGATTCATTGCTGTAAGGTGCATTCTTCGTAATTTGGATGAAACATCCAAACTAAGTATTGTTCCTTGTCAGTATAAGGATTCATGGATTCAAATGTGCAATTTGTATCTTCAACAGCTTTGAATTGCTCATCATCTGAAAACTATCAGCATTCACTACTGCAGGTTCCACAATAAAGATGTGCTATATCCCATGGTGCCTTTTATACACTTGACATGTTGACTTTGTCCAAGACAGGCAGCATCAAGGGAGAAGAACATACAGCTGGGAGATCATCATCAACAACAACAACAAAACACTGAGATTAAGAGTGATATTGAACATAATTTGGCTAATATAAGACATATAGGTATAAACAATTTAATGCGATAATATATTAGCAATTTCTATGTTGCGATAAAGAAAATGATTTATAAAAAACATGCTAAATGCATGTGGCCTAAATGTATAACTGAGAGAAATGTGAGGTTGTATGAATATGTTATCAATATTTAAACATTTAACATTATAGGGAACAATTTCA
The DNA here is from genome assembly GCA_032361145.1 of Enteromius fasciolatus. NCBI lineage: Eukaryota > Metazoa > Chordata > Actinopteri > Cypriniformes > Cyprinidae > Enteromius > Enteromius fasciolatus. Next base: position 3,397,599 of record JAUMHR010000030.1, read on the forward strand.
GTGAAAACTTTTCTGCTTATGAGTACATAGTTGCATTACGAGTTCTACCATGAGCACACCAGCCAAGCCTTAATCTTGAGGTAGTTGCAAAAATACACAAAACATACCATTACTTTAAATTTCAAGATGTTGATTTTTCCTTTTAAAAGAATTTTATAAAATAAAGTGCCATTTAGAATTTTAGATGCACAGTAAACTACATATTTTTGTCCTTATAGCTACTTTATAAAAATCCAAAGAAGAGCCTGGAATTTAGATTTAGTTACCTCAAGTGTAAAAGCATTTATTCATTAGAATCTGAGCTTTTCTATACAAAATTGTTTGCTTATTTCTGGCTTTAGCTGAGAGACATAAAGATTGAAGACTTCTACATATCTCATATGTGCATGTAAATTTATATATTTAGGCCAATCCATAGAAAAAAACATTTAAATTGTTTTACCATGAGGATGATGACCTAAAACAGTCATCCATCCACACAATAAATTGGCATTTATTAGATATTTTCTGAACAAAACTGTCCTGACAAAATAAATTCTTAAAGTTATACTGCATGTTTTACAAAAAAATTACCAACGAAACACATTAAACTTACCTTTTATTTAAATTAATTTATATTTATTAATTTATTATGAATCATGTTGTAATATTATACACAAAAACTAAAAACATTTATATAAACATGCAGAGTGATATGTTTGTGTTTCTTCATTCCATCCAACAAACATTCACTTTTGATAATCAATTCCGTTTTTATAGAAAATGAGGAAGAGCTTTTAAATAACATGCCTGGCTTCATTGATCAAAATATAGGAAGAAACATATTTGTACTACACAATAATGATGAAAAAGGAAATACTAAAACATAAATAATTAGGAACAAACATTTGTTGACATTAAGAGCTTAATGACAGGACATTCATTAGCGAAGAGTCTGTGTTCAATACTTTAAAAGTTAGAATTATCTTTACGCTTTTCTTAAACCAAGGGTACAACAGAGCGTAGATTAATGGATTAATAGAGGAATTAAGATAAAAGAGAATCAAAACACTGTTGATTACATTAGAAAAAGAGTCATCTCTTAGGAAATTCGTTAAAGAAAAAATATAATATGGTAGCAAACACAAAAGAAACACAAAGACTAGAATCCCAAGCGCTAATGCAGCTTTCCGCTCTGATTTGTCACTGACTCTGTTTTTGGAGGTTTCTGTGCTGTTGTGAATCTGAAGGGCTCTTATAGCAGTCGCATGTCTCTTAGCAATGACAAAAACATGAGTGTATAATATTATAATGAGTGTACATGGCATAAGAAAAACAATCAGAAGATCAATGAGAGATGAAACCTCATCTACAATGTAAAGACATTCTCCTGGACACGTGAAATCAGTGAAGTTTTCATTAATGTAAAGAAGACTGAAGTTATAAAAGAGTGAAAAAAGCCAGTTAAATAAAGTCGCTATGCAGATTACATTGGGTGAGATCTTCTCTGAGTAAAGAAAAGGAGAGCGCAAAGCCAAAAACCGATCGACTGCTATCAGAGCCACAGTGTGAACAGAGACGCTTGTTGCTTGAAAAGTAACAAAATTGAAAATTGAACACATCACTGGTTCAGAAAGCCAGCATGACTCAATGAGCCAAGACAAATGCAGCGGCATCACAAAAACTCCAACCAGGAGATCAGACACAGCCAAAGAGAGGATGAGGATGTTAGCAGGTGTGTGGAGCTGCTTGAAGTGACTCACAGAGATGATGACCAGCAGGTTTCCACACACGGTCAGCAGAGACACAGCTGCTGCGGTCAGATACAGAATCACATATACAGATAAAGAAACAGATCTCTCTGGACATGAATACTCCTGACAGACATCGCTTTGGTTCATGGCTGTTAGATTCACAGTTTGTGAAATACTTTGAAAAGACATCAAGTCTTCCTTCTTGTATTGTTTAGAACCACAGAACAACGACCAATGTGAATCTAATATGTGTATTTCCAGCAGAGTGAGTCCAGTCTCACTCGGTCCTCAGTGTAAAGTGTTTGCATTGTTCCCAGTGAGCAGGATGAGAGCAACTTTGGCAAAAAATATTTGTTGCTGAATTTTTTAAATACTTAAATGTCTCCTCCCCCCGCAAAAAAAAAAAAAAGTATGGTAATGTGCTTCTGCTGGGAGCTTTTTTTCATTCCTTCATTATTATATACACAATTTGAAATCTAAATAACATCTCTAGTGTTATACTAGAGTTAGTTAACAATAGGTTACTAAATCTGGCACTTTTATCCAAAGCAATTTGAGAAGAAGAATGATATAAAAAACATTTAACTGGCAGATATATAGAAAATGAAAGTGCCTCTACTATAGGTTATGAAAAGGTTCACATTTTGTTTTTGGGAATCCCAAAGTGCGCTGTGTTTATTCACAGCGCAATTTCAGATTTAAAACTTTTCAGGATGTTTTAATTTAATTAGATTAATTAATTTAATTTTAATATACTCCGATTCAGAACGGACACCAAATTAAGTTTATCTCACTTCCAAAGTCAAAATAACAAGGAAACACATCAGGATTAATCTTACAACAACTGTATTTTTCTTCATATATCTCCACAGTAACATTTCAATTTTGGGGAAAATTGAGATTCAACATTATTTACATAATTTCAATTTAAAATTGCACTATAAACAATAAATAAATTAGGCAGCCTTTTGCAATGATTTTGCATGTGTTACTCATTTTCAGTCCTGTGGATGTCAGGTCAAAGGTGAACTGACTGCCGTTTGAGCTGAGCTTAAAATGAAACATTGTCTCCACCTAGTGGTTATTTCATGTCAACTAGGTAACCTGATTTAGTTCTCTTTAATGATTAACCATACTTATTTTTGGTCATAAAACATTTATATACAGCAATATCATACACATAGACAAACATTTACTGAGATTGAATGTTCAATGAAACTGTAGCGTCTATTTCACCATAACTTTACAAAGATGATTTTGGCACAGTGAGACTGGATACATGTCATATAACTAACAAAATGAAAAGGAATCAGGAAACACAAAGTGCATCAGTCAGCAGGAGCTTTACATTTTCCTGGATATGAGAGACTAGTGTCATATTATAATCTGAACAGACATTTCTATAGTACATAAAATGTCCACAGTTTTTTGTTTTGTGTTAAATTCACACATTATCCCACTTATTAAAAACACACACGATGTTCTGTAGTGTGTGTCACGAGGAGGGTGCGAGGAGATGAAAGGCTCGCTGCATGTGCGTGCTGCGAGCCTTTTAAAAGAAACCCAAACG
>JAUMHR010000031.1:36133-47479 GCA_032361145.1 Enteromius fasciolatus
AAACATACAAATCGAAACATGAACATACATAATTATTAAAAAGAAATGTATTTATGCAGTATAAGCACACGTGACACACGTTCCCGCATCTGTGCACGCGCGCGCTCTCACCTATGTTTGCGGCAGAATACAAACAAACCCCCCTGGGAGCGGGTGCCCTACGCAGACTGCGTACTCTGTGTATAGGGAGCGGCGGCACTGCTGCTGCTGTAACGTTAGCAGTTTTATTAAAACGCTACGCATTTAGAGTCACGTCTGTGTTTATATTGTTTATGAACGGCATAAATTTTTTTATACAGTTTGGATCAACTAAGTAGACAGATGAATGTTTATTCATAACCATATACTGAAAATAAGTAGCTCTAAATAATGTTATCTAACGTTAGTGCTGATTATTTAGCTAACAAGCTTGCTGGTGCTAATTTATAGTCATTTTTAGATAATGTCCAAGTATTTTTTTATATATAACATCTGAGGGGAAAAAGAAAGGATTTGATATTCAGGTAACTACAGTAATTAACAGTTGTGTGTACAAGTGTGAAGTAATGCCCTCTGGGTGCCCACGAGTGTTTACAACACAGACAAAAAAAAAGAAAATATAATATTTTCCTTCAAAATATAACATTCTGTGACGTTCTGCAAAACAATAGCCTACGCTTCAAAACACTTTTTTTCTTACTGGTGAAAATTAGAATCTTAAATCTGTTTTCGCTCAGGTACACTGAAGCTTCACATTGAACATGCTCGTCAAAAATATCAGGTATTTTGAGCAGTAAGACTATTAAAAAATATGGGCTATATAAAATAAAGTAGACCGCATAAAACTGATAAATCTATCAGTACTTTTTTACTTAAGTTCATAAAAAAAAACAAGTACTTTTGTACTTTCACTCGAAAGGAGTACTTTTACTTTTTATATTGAGACGGAGATGATAAACTAGCACAATACTACGATAGTATCGGACAAATTTTTATAGTCCACTATCAAAAATCGTCCTCTCTCCTATCTCTGAAGTCTGAAGAAGCAAACTGAAGTAAAGTGGTGCAGAGCCAGTGCTGGGTTTGTAGGCAAACATGATTTGTATGTAGGCTTACAAACACCTGTCTCCAATCTCTCTACAGAAAAGCCTCCGTCGACGCCGGCTCCTGGAGACGGAAAATGTTTGACAGGCTGGCAGCCGTACGGACGTCACTGCTACTTCGTATACGATGGAAAAGAGGGTTACTCGTGGCCATCGGCGAGACACATCTGCCAAGAGGTGAATGGAGGTGAATTAGCCTCGATTCACAGCCGGGCTGAGGTGGAGTTCATTAGGAACATCAACTACACCAAGTACCACTACATCTGGATCGGCCTCACACGAGGAGGCTCATGTACGTAGCTCGTCCCTCACTCCCTCGTTCTTCATGTGCTTTCTGATTCGATGTGTTGATCTTCTGTCCATTCCGATTCTAGATGAATGGGCCTGGACGGATCTTTCGTCTCTGGGCTTCACAAACTGGGCTCCTGGAGAACCCAACGAAGCGTTTCACGATGGTGACGTGACCAAAGAGAACTGCGTGGAGATGTATCACGACGGCACATGGAACGACAACAACTGTTTGCAGAAGAGAGGCTTCGTGTGTCGACACCGGCAGTGTATGTTCACATCATTGATCCACTCAAACGCTCACACCATACTCGAGCCCACACACAGTCATTACAGAGTTGAACAGCCCTGGCGATCCAGATACCTTTATACAGACACAGCTCAAACTCAAACCCATCCAGTCCAGAACCCGGCTTCAAACAGCACTTTCTCTTGTTTACAGATTATGTGACCGATGATAATGGGATCGTCATCCCGACTGACCCGTCACCGAGTGAGTTGACGATCTGAGTGGTTTTACTGACACACGCTGTAAGTGCTGTTGTGACGGAGGTGTTGTTTGTGACGCAGCGGACGCCGGTCTGATCGCCGGGGCCGTGATCGGAGCCATCGTCTGCTCAGCGCTGATCCTGGCCGCGATGTACTACATCTTTGGTGTGAAGGGCGTAAAACCTGGCAATATCAGCTTCTTTAAACACGAAACCAAGAATATTGATGTGGTAAGTTCTGTGATCGATGAGCTGACGTCTGATTTGACCTTGTAATTAACCTGAACAAGAGAATGTTGCTTAACATGTTTGATGCCAGCAAACCCTACAGACGGTTTCCTGCAGTTAAAGTTTTTCTGTCAACAGCCTGCGTTCACCAACCCCAACTTTGCTGGAGAATCGGACACATGAACCGTGGGAGATTTCTCTGCATCTGTACAGGAACTAAAGCACTGAAATATGGTCGATCAGCACTGAAACGGAATCGTACTAACTGCAGCCGACAGATTTATTTTTTTTATATGTATTCATTTTATTTTTCTTGTTCACATTTTGTAAATTGTTTTTAAATATGCACATTGTTTTTAAAAATGCATTGTTGTATTAATGTTTATTGTCTGTACAGTTGTTTCTTGAAATAAATTCTAAATAAATATATTAAACGGCATTAGAAAGTTTTCAAAACGTTGACATCGTCTCTTTTGATTGGCAGCATCTTTAGAAACGATTTCCAAAAACACAGATGCAATCAAACCGTATAAGACTCTGAACAAACATGGGTTTATATGACATCACCACCAACTGCCCAACATCTGTGGCAGAGTTTAACGATTTGAGTTGAGATTTCCTCTCCATTAATCTAGTTTGTTTCTGCAACCTTGGCTTGTACGCTGGTCAGGGAGACTCTTGTAGCTTTATTTCTTAACATGGAAATGAATTTCATGACAACTGCTATTTTAGGATGGTTTAATGCAGAACGATGGTGATGATGAGTTTCTCTAGGAATCTAATCAGTACTTTCATCAAGTGCTGTTCTGAAGCCGCTGAAGTAAAAGCTGTATCTTGTCTTTTTCTAATCATTCAGGTAGTTAAAGTAAAGATATTCTTTACCCTACCCTTTATAGTTTGGTTTATTATAAAGCTGTCAACATTAGAAGTGGATCAAAAACAAATCAAAGCTGTCCTAAGAGAAGAACGCATTTTGGTATTGGATGAAAACTTTGATCCAGTTCAAATGACTCGTATATAATTGTTAATATACGTTTTCTGTTCGGTGTATATATTTTCATATCTTGTGAATAAGCTGTATGGTGCATAATCGCCTCCTAGGTGACAAAAAAGAAATAAGAGTGAATGAGGATTATAAAGATTTTATTTAATTCATATCCAAATGGATTCTGAGAAAACCGATCTTCAGTTCTCTGTAATAATGTCAACCGAACTCAAAAAAAAAAAAGAATAAGGCACAAAAGCTACAGAATGTGACACACAAAGCCACTTACAGCGAAGATTTGGCAATAAATAATCAAACTTCTGACTCAAATCAGTTTGATAAAGCTGTAGAAAGTCAACCCAAACTTCCTCATAATAGGATATAAAATAAATACTAATTTAATTTTGATATTCTATTTCAACTGTGAATTTTATCTTCCAAAGTTTGCAGAAAGTAAATCATCATTTGAGAGTCAATCAATGTCTGCTGCTCTGGACCCAAGACTAGGAAAGAAAAGAAATACTGATGGACAGGAAATACTGCTCTAGCGCTCTATTTAGAAAATTACAAAGGATTTGACCAATGAGGCGTCACTAAATAGAAGAACAAGCGGCCGGCCAATCAACAGGCTCAATGCTGTTCTGAAAATCAATTCTGTACTTGGTCATAAATTATTTAATAGATATCTGTTAATGCAAATAAATACACAAATGCCTCCCCACCTCCAAAAAAATAAATAAATAGATAGAAAAAGGACCAAAAAAAAAATCATCAAGATTAAAGAGAAACAATCGTGAGGAAAAATTCCAAAGGTCAGAGGTCAGGCCCATCAGCTGTACATACAATTACAGCATGAGTTTCCGTGAGAGTCAAAGGTCATGTGACAATATAAAAGCTAGAAGTAATCACACTCTATTTAGTGTTTGATCAGATCTGCGCTGATAGTGTGTGTGTGTGTGTGTGTGTGTGTGGCCTGGACGCTGGGTTCAGTGAAGAGGGAAAGACCATCATCATGCGCTTCAGTAGCTGTTTAAAGAGACTGATCGTTTCATCTGATCATTGTGCAAATAAATAAAAGCTGCCACACCCTGTGCTGTCCTCCGGCGGTCAGCGAGGCTTCTGTGAGTCGAGTCTGATCCAGTGCAGTCCGTGTTGAGCATATCTCACTAAAGCACTGATGGAGGACATCAGACTCAGAGGTCCGACGGCAGAATCCAGCTCTCGCAGCAAACCTGCAAACCACAACAACACCCATGTTCATGAAACTAACACAAGCACAGTGGAATGGACTGGAAAGGAAAGGAAGTGACACACACACACACACACACAGGCAGCAGTTGGGGGATTAATCAGCGATTAACATTTGTCATTCAATATTAAATATAATTAACACTTAAATGCAACATTTATTTTTTATTTAATTTCCTAATGTCCTCATATTTTATAGTTTACAGCTCCACAAAGACAAAGAAATCATTTTCTTCCAATAAGATTAAACATTTTTTAGACTTACCATGAACATTTAAATAAAAGACTTTAAAAGATGTAAAATACAAAAATACAGTGTCTTTATGTGTTGGGTCTAACATTTCAATTTCAGCACTGAAACGCATCATCTCACCTGGTCGATGGTGTATACCAGGCCTGAATCTTGGAAATATGCTTGGAAATAATATTTCATGTCTTCCATTGGAGTCGTTATAGTGCGCTGCCCAATAGCAATAAGATTAGTCCCTTTAGTACTTTTATAACAAAGTCTCAGCTTCAGTTTTATAGCGAAACACAAATAGTGCCTTACAGTAATGTGCTGTTCTTTACTGATCAGTTCGCTGTATTATACATGTTCATTATATTCATCATTCGTCTTTCAAATGAATGTGTTTTTCCTCTTTGTTCAAGTGTACAGCAAGATATAAAAGTGAAGGAGCATAAGATGGGATATATGGGATCACACTCAAATCAAAACTTCAGCGCTTTAATAAATATCATATTCTTGATATGAAGCGGTTTCTGCGAGTTCTTAGATCTCATCCCAGTAACATCAAGCGGCCGCTCGGACGCAACAATATTGAAATATGCCTATATCTGGTGGCCTTCTCTCAATCGGGGTCTTTTACAAGTGCACTATACTAAATATTATATTTTGACTTTATTCTCGTAGTTTTAAATTTTTATTTTTTATTTTTTTTGGTGGCACTAAAACTCCATCGTACATAAGAAACAATAGCTTTGTCTTGGACATTATTTTATTTAACTAAAGTAATTACACATTCTAAATATTTAGAAAGAATTAAAGAAACAAATACAAAAAAATGAACTGAACATATTGTGACAACCGGCTGTTGTTCATTAAGACGTGAGTTAAGCTGTTCTAGAACCTTTCCCTAACTACTTGCCAGTAGGTTACTAGCAGCTGCACATACCTTAACTTGACTAATAAAACATGCTAAGCACTCGCGTCCCTAACAACGCATGACCCTGGACATGTTTTTCTGCAGGGGTACAGAATAAACCAACAGAAGGCCACAATGACTTTTATCACGCTGATGTGAAGACAGAAAAAACTTTGCCACGCTAGGAAATATCAACAAGTCCCTCCCCTACACATCTCTCTCTATGACCAAACCCACCCAAACTAACAGCAACATAAACACACATAACATCACTCATATAAAAACCCAACCGTCTTGCTTAAACGACACAAAAATAAGTGAGTTCCCCATAATGCATCCAGCACTGACTGCCGGGTTGTTACAATATGCAAAAAATAAAAATAGCTTATATAAAGTATTAGATTTAAATACTCCCAAAAGTGTAAACAACTGACATTAATGTATAAATACAATATAAACACGGCACTGTGCAAAATAGGATATTAAAGAAACAAGCATTTGCCTGAGGAAGGGATGATGTTACGTTACTATTTTCCAGAACCACTAGTCCCTTCCATAACATTAGCTAACGTTAAAACCAACAGATGGCGCTAGCTATTTATTGATTAGCAAACTATGTTATGTTAATGTTAACTCCCTGAAGTCGATGGTCATGGCTTTTTTTTCTTATCAGTGCAAAACACACTAAAAATACTCTGTTGAGTTTGGTCACACAAATAAATTGTTATACACCGTTCGAATGTGTTAGGTGTCTACTTTACACGCTCCGTATAAACAAAAGTGTGTGCTTTTGCAAAACAAGGAAAATAAAGTGTGTGTGATTTTTCTCTCCGCAACTGAATTTAGAAACGAGTCACTAAAATGAACTGAAACTCCGCGCCAGACAGTTTGGGACGTTTTGACATGTTGGCTCATCAAAACACAAGTGTTAGTTTTAAGTCAAAGTGACACTTTTTTTCTTGTCCCATTTCTGCCGCCCCCTGGATGTACGGCACCCTTAGCATTTGCCTATACTGCCTATGCCACGGGCCGGCCCTGGTTTATACCTTCTCATCAAAGACCAGAAAACAATGGGAGATTTCAAATATTAACTATGCTATAAATATTATGTAAAGCTGCTTTGAAACAATGAAAATCACTTTAAAAATAAAACTGATTTGACTTAATATGAAGTGAGCAAGATTGAAAGGAGAGGCTATGAATATAGCTCTTATAAATGAACTGCCTGATGGCACTACTAACCCTAACCTACTGTATTATGAACATTCAGCTGTGACTTCTAACCCCAGCTCACCACTGGCTTGGAGAGCGATCTGGTCGGCCTGCTCCCAGACATCGTGAGCGGTCAGGAGGAGTGCGGTGATGCTGACGTACGCCGCTGCCATCTGCTGGACCGGTTGAGGAATGAGCAGCGAGCAGCTCCTGCAGAGACAAACACAGCGGTCAGGAGAAAACACAGCGGTCTGAGCCAAGGACAGCAGACAGGATGCTCACCTAGACCCGGACGGAGACGCAGACCACGAAGAGCTCTGCAAACAAACACAAACATTGTGAGGCCCAAGTCAGACGTCTGAGTGAACAGCAGGACACTCAAGAGGAAGCACACACCCTGAAGTGATCGGACAGCGTCCGTGAGTGTCTGAGTGCCGGTTCTCGTCTGGAGCGGAACATGGCCATCTGCAGCAAAGCCTGGCACCGCATGCTGAGGACGAACACAAACACAGGTCAGACGAGTTCAGCCTCACAACCCCGTCTCTGCCCTTGGTTCTTACCACAGGACGCAGAAGTCCCTCTCGTGAGCGCTGGCTGCCGGGTCCATGTAGTTCTTCAGCTTCAGAATGAACCTGGACACACGACAGCTTCGGCAGTCAGTCCAAGCATCGCTGCTAGGGATGTAACGATTTCATCGATATCACGATAGCAACTCTCCACATTATCGTGGTCACATGACGATGTAAAAAGATTTTAAAAGTATTCCAGGCAAAAGAGTGCTATAGCTGTTTGGCCTGCTCTATAAAAAAAACTTCTGCAGCAACAGTGCAATGTGCAAAAAAGGTTAGCATATAGCCCTGTTTTCATTTTGAACTCTCAAAGTGCATTAGATAGAATAATTTAATTTTAAATTGCAAAAAACGATTTACAATTTTTTCCCTCTTTTCTTTTTTTTTTTTGTAAATAGTGAGATTTTGATAATGTTGCATCCCTAAGTTTTCAGTGAACAGCAGTAGATTTTCACCTGATCAGGTCAACCGTCTCAGAGAACATGGTGTAGGCAGATTTGGGCGTCTGCGGGTCCGTCTGCATGGCCTCGGCACTCTCCATGAACGACAGCGCCGCCTCCAGGTAACGCAGAGCTTTAGCCATCTTATCAGGCTGAGGAACACAGAAACACAGTCAGATCGAGCGTGGAACTCCCTGTAGAGCAGTCTCAACCAAAGGCTTGATAAACACCGTAGCATCTGCTTTGTGCTTCAGCTTTTTGGCTTCCTTCAAATGATCTTCCACCGAGAGTTTCCTGGGAACCAGAGGTCAGAGGTCAATCACAGAAACACTGCATGGCGAGTTAGAAAGTCTAAAAAGCCCTTGTTTACGTTTAAGCTGACATGCGTCACCATTATCACATGGCTCTATGAGACAAAGCGCTGTGTTTTCTGTGAGACGGAGTGTGAATAAAGCAGAGACACACACCTGCGATCGGGCAGCAGCGCTCGTGCTTTGGCAACAGGAGCTTTCTCCAGGTCCTCCTTCTGGCTCTTCACGGTTTTCTGGGCCAAAAAAACAGTTCATTACATCAAAGCAGTGATCCCAGGAGAAATCTGAAGTGAGAATATCTGTGGTACCTTCCCACAAGTCTCTGATTTCTTCCGTTGGCCGTCAGGAGCCGCGGCGCAGTCTCTGTCCTGAGGAAAACCTGAACTGTGTTGCACACTCTTCTTCTTCTTCATCATCTTGTCACTGTTCCTGCCGGATCTGATGGAAACATGAAGAGCACTCGGATCTATCTGACAGAGACTCTCAGGTACTTTCCATTCTGAATCGGAAAAGTACCGCCGCTCACGTCTTAATTAACATCACCGCATCAGAGCAACGGACACAAACACAATTAACAAGCCAAACATTTGTTCAGTTTGAAACATTAAAACAGTGTAGTGACGTCAAGACTGCATTTGATTTTGGTTGGTGGACGATGTTCATACACCTGTATTTTTCAAAACAATCATATTTCCCCAGACATTCCATCACCAGCATCCTTATAACTTTTTTATAATAAAGTATGTGTGTGTGTATATAATATCTACATATATAAGTGTGTGTGTAAAAGGGATCAGACTCTGATTGGCAGAGTGTTTCTGTGACTCACTCTGATTGGTGGATGCTCTGCTGAGAGGAAGAAGACTGTTTGCTCTCTTTGTCCAGTTTCTGTTTCTTCTTTGAACACTTTTCATCCCTCTTCGTCTACAAACAAAACACACACACGTCACATACAATGAACACCTGATTCTGAGAGCGTTTCTGGAACGGCTGATGCCAGCTCTTCATGAGTCGGGGTCCGGGGTCGTGTGTTAGCGGCACTCACCACTCTCTTACGTCTTGACACTCTGCTGTTCTCTGCTTGAGGCAGAGTGTCTTTGGGCTCCCGTGGGATCCTGGAGAGCAGGTTCAGCCCGATCTTCACCAGCAGTGGAGGATGTTTGCTGTCTGCTGTCGTTCTCTTCTGCTTCGTGTGAAGTGTTGTTCTCTTTCTCTGCTGTCTGGGTCTGTGTGTGACGGTGTTTGCCTCAAACGTGCTCTCCACAGTCTGTCTGCAATCAGGCGCTTTGCTGCTGTCTGCTGGGACACTATGGCAAGTCTGTGACCCTGGTGCCTCAGTCCTTTCAATGGAATCATGGGAGTTAGGCCTGATGACATCACATGGGCTCTTAGGGTTCTGCTGGTGCTGGTTTTCCTTCCTTTCTAACCATTGTCCTAGCTGCCAGTCACTCGCTTTCTGTGGCTAAACACACACACACACACATTAGGATAGAAAGAAAGTAAGGATGAAGATGGAGTTCTTACTCATCAATAATATATAATTTGTATGTGAGAAACTCCTGTTTCACATTAATGTGTGTGTGTGTGTGTGTGTGTGTGTGTACCTGTGTGTGTACAGTCTCGGAAGCTGCTGGTTCTTTTGGGCTGCTGCTCTTTTCACTGTCAGTGTCTGAACTGCTGTCAGAGTCACTGGAGCTGCTGGAACCACCTCTACACACACACACACACACACACACAAAGAGTGAGTAAAGATAAAACAGAAGCAGAAAAGAGCGTAGAGTGGTCTTCATCTAGATATTTTTGAAGCACCATCACATGAGCTTGAGATCTGATCTTATACTTACCGAGATACCAGCTGAACTTTGTCTGATGATTTATGAGCTTCTAAAGAGGAACACAACAAATGAAAAGCACATAACTAACACCGATACCCCCCCCACCCAAAACACACAAACACTTACCAAAAGACTGTAATCCATGCGCCTCCTGTCAAAACAGGTACAACTATTTCAGTTCAAAGAAGAATGAGCTGAATGAAGTTTGAATGGTAGTGTAAACCCTTTACTCTGATCTAACCTCGGAGGTGGAGAGCAACTTGGCCTCAGCTGTGGTTGGCGAGCTAATGGAGGTCAGCAGAGGAGGCCATGAGGTCATTTCCTGTGTGAGAGAGACACTTAAATTCTACAGCTTTCCAACCAAACAAGTTCATTTCAAACTCAACTGACCTCCAGGATGTCCTCTACACTCGCTCTAGACACAACCTGCATATGAGAGAGAGAGATGCAGTCTTAATTAGAGCTTGGATGAAGAAACACTCTAGATTAGCATGGCTCTCGCTCTAACACTCACACCAGCAGCCTGCAGAGTGCCGAGGTTTGTCTTGCTGCTTTCCTTCAGGTCCTGCAGGTCCTCATTAATCTCAAGTGAGGTCTTGAGATCAGGAGAGCCGCTGGTCAACTGAACCGGGCCGTCCCATGGCCTCACGTACGCTGTGGGTTTCTTGGCATTGGGCAGTTTACTGTGCAGGTTGAGTGGAGGTGCGTCCGGTCTGCGGTGGTCTGGAGATGGGCCGCTGTCCGAGTCGCTGGACCTCAGAGGAGACAGAGGTTCCACGGGTGGGGACAGGGCCGAGAAACTGACCCAGCTCTCTCCTGGAGCAGGGCCAGAGATGGCTCCGGAGCCCTCCGTGTGTCCCAGCGGAGCAGAACGCTCATGAGGAAGAGCAGAGTCCTCAGGTCCATCACATCCATCCTCATAATTACCCAGCATCCTCTGGATGCGACTGGACAGCTCGTCGTCTTTGAATCTCTGCAAAGTAAACCAGACAAAGAAAATGAGTTTCTTCATGCTCTGTCACTCTGCAGCGGTCACATCGAGGGTCAGCAGCTCAAGCATGTTTGCACCAAGCTACTTATTTGATCAACTTTATTCATACAATCCTGCACGAAATCTTAGGTCTGGAGACAATGACTTCTCTCTATCCCCAGATCACAGTTAAAGTACAGGCTGTGGAACGGTCTTCAAAACTATATTAGATCAGCACAGACTTTAACCGTTTTAAACCACCTCTTTCATTGGTTTTGATTCATTGTGAGTTAATGGTTTGTGTCTGAGGGTTGCTCTGTGCTCTCTGCTTGTGTTTGTTCAGCACTTTAGTCAGCCGTGCTTGTTTTTAATGTGCTTATATAAAGAAAACACTACAATAATCTAACCTTGAGGTCATAAACGCATTAATTAACATTTCTGCATTTGAGGTTCAGAGCATAGGACGCAATTTAGATATGTTCTTGAGATGGAAAAAACACAGTTTTACAGATACTAGAAACATGGCTTTCAAATGAAAGATTGCT
>JAUMHR010000031.1:200682-220522 GCA_032361145.1 Enteromius fasciolatus
AAAAGCTTTATGGAGTAATATTTTATAGAATCCTAAAACAAAAAAAAATATATTATTTTTTTACAGCGTGAATGTATTTTTTTAATTTAAATAATGAAAATATAATATATTTTTCTATTATAATTAATTGGTTATCATAGTTATATTATAATTTTATAACTAAATATTTTTCTGTCATTATTTAGCCTATGCATCTTTTGCTCTTCAGATAAATGCAAAAAAAAAAATGGAGAACTCCCTCTGTTGACCATCAGGTGAATTTAAAATCTCTAATTCTTGACAGCAAACATATTTTAATTTTTCTGTCATTTAACAGACTGCATTAAAGAGCTTCATTAAGAAAGCATCTGCAGGTCTTCCCGCGCTTACTTGCTCTTTGTGCAGCAACAATGAACTCTTTGTGTTGAACTAATTTACAAATCTAATTTGACAAGCATGCCGACCCAAATGAAGCATCACATAGGAAAGATAAATCCGCCTTTCCAGTGATTGCATAACTCCAAAACTTCACACACATCCATACAAACTCACAACAAACAGCTTTATGCTGTGACAGAATGACACACTGGCGTCTCACTGTCATCTAGTTCTGTTCATCTAGTAACTGAAGATCTCAGCCGACTGAAGATCTGTGTTCACATGGCATCAGCACTCTGTCTCCATGGGAACCGCTAATGTGGAGGCAATAGCTTTTAATTGTTTATCAAATGCCAATTAGACTCAATAAGGAGTAATAAAAGTAGAAAGGAAGGGTTTGCTGGGTTTGTGTTGAACTTGGCTGGAATATTTTGAACCAAAACACAGAAAAATGAGTGACTGAAAGATGCATTGTTTGCTATGTATATTGCATTTATAATGTAAAAATTATACACACACACACACACACATTTTAACAGTAAAAAAAACTGTGAAACTGCTACGGTAAAAACCTGTTAAATGATTAATGTATATTTGTGTTTTTAGCTTGGGTGAATGACACTGAGCTCATATTTAGAGCTGCTTGTGATGGGCTTTGGTTCATCATGTGACTTTCTCATCATCACCTGAATTTGGTGCTTATCAGTAGATTTTAAAGGTACATTAATTCATATCCGTTAATGAAATTGCAGTATTTAAATGTAAATTTAACTTCAAATCATACAACCGAAAACGCTGTTACCATATTTTTAAGGTCGATTTTCAGCAACCACAGCTGCCATCTTTTACTGTAAATTTTACTTTTTTTTCATAATATATATATATAAGGGTTTTTAAAGATGTTTCTTCTGCTCATCAAGGCTGCATTTATTAGATTAAAAATCCAGAAAAAAACTGTAATATTGTGAAATATTATATTAAATATTAAATAAGTGTTTTCTGTGTGAATATATTTTAAAATGTAATTTATTCCTGCGATATGAAGCATCAGTCTTCAGAAATCATACTAATATGCTGATGTTTTATTATCAGTGTTGAGCTGCTTCATAGTTTTAGGATTCTTTGATCATTAAAATATCAAAAAGAGAAGCATTTATTTAAAATGTATAATAATGTTCAGAACTATTATTACAGTAGTTTACTGTTTCACTAGGCTACTGTTCGAAAGATCGGGATCAGTGCATTTCTATTCTTTCTTCTTTGAAAGAAATTAATACTTTTATTAACCAAGGATCTATCAAATGAACAAAAAAGTCACAGCATAGATTTACATTTTAGAAATATTTTATATTTGGTGAAAAATTATTTTGTTTTTTACTTGTTATTCATCAAAGAATCCTGAGAAAAAGAAAAAAAATTCACAGGTTCCAAAAAATATATTTGTCTGCACAACTGTTTCCAACATTGATAATTCTGGTAATAAATCAGTATATTAGAGTGATTTCTGAAAGGATGGTGTGACACTGAAGACTGGAGGAATGATTTGTATCACAGGAATAAATTACATTTTAAAAGTACTCTGGCTGAAAAGTACTCCCCAACTGTGCTAAACATACAAATAAGAGATAAGAAATAAATACAAGCAGAGGATAATTATACAAGTAAGAGCAAGATATACCATGGTTGAACTGTAGCAAAGCCATGGTTAATTTGTTGTTACGGTTGAACCATTTTTTGACCTTAAGAAGACACACATGATGAACATAGAGATAGAGTTTAACTGCTTTAACAGAGCTTTGGACACTTTCCTTACCTAGATTAGAAATGTCTCTGTAGTTCACTGGAAAACAAAGGAATCATTCTTCCTCAAAACAGACAAAACCCGCAACTCACTTCAATGTCTGACTTTTATTTATTTGCATGAGCTTTTGTGAAATTTGGAGCAACTCCTTAATCTGTTGCTTGAGCTCTTTATATTTAAGAAGGGAACTAAACTTATGGTTTTTAAGGGTGTAGAATTTAGACGCTATGACATGATCCTACCAACATCAGCCACTCTTAAATTGTCCCTAGAAGCAATCTAGATCAAACAATTAAATGTCTGTTGTCTGCTATTATGTCTCCACCAATGCCAAAATCAAACCTACACCCTTGGCATGAACTAACCAACTAATGTGAATCTTTACCAGTAGCTGTCTATGAGCATTCTCCACAGAATAATATTATTTTAAGACAGCAGATTGACCAAACTGAATTCAGGACAAGTTAATACAGTCTGTCTCTGGACCTCTTCTTCTCATCACTTACACTGGCCTTGTGTTTGATTATTCAATCGTGACAGTAAAATGAGCAGCATGAAAATCAGCTTCATAAAAGCTTTCTATGCGGCTCATCTCTGAGGTCAAACACCTCCGGGTGCTTTTACTGAATGGGTTATTGTTTAGCTTTGCTCTTTCATAATGAAGCCCATTGCCATCTAGGAGAAACCATTAAGATACTACAGAGATCTTATGGGCTTGTATGTCTTATGCTTGCATGCATTAGAGGTAAAATAGTGTGTATAAGTGTCTAAGTAGGATGATTTTAATAGAGTACTGCAGCACTGAGAATAATCGATGAAGACATTGAATTAAAAACAGCAAGCTTGAGATTTATTCCACTTCATGAGCTTATTAGCTTCATTAAAACGACTTTATTGAGGGTTTTTGTTGTTGTACGTACAGCACGTGATGGCAGCGTGCGCGCGCCCTCTGGCGGCGGGTGTGAAAGGCGGCGGCGCGCCCGTCAACTGACGTCATCCGACGAGGCCGTCACGTGACGCTTGCGATCACATGACGAGCAGAAGCTGAAAACAGGAAGAGGCGCATCTAACATATTTATTAATCAGGTAGAAGCTTCATTTGTTGTAATTACCGCGTTTCAGTTCAAAATATTTTAATTGCGTGTATGTATTTATTTATACGCCAATATGTCGTATGCAAAGATGTAGTAAACACATCGTGTCATGCATCTTTGTTGAGTCTGTCAACTCTCACGTGAACTTATGTATTATGAATAATCATGCATGTAAAATGCAATATTTGTATTTGATGTCTTTTGTGCATTATGTATATTTGTGTGCATTATTTAAGTGTGCGCGCTTTAGGATAGTATGTGAGAATGGCCTCGTCGGTGGAGAGGACGGATGATCTGGTGCGAGAGTATCTGATCTATCGAGGTTTCACCAGCACACTAAAACACCTGGACTCAGAGATCAAAGCAGACAAAGAGAAAGGCTTCAGAGTGAGTTTTTCTGGGCATATTCACCTCCTCATGTGTGCAGATTCATGCATTCACTCGATCTGATCTGTGCACGACAACATTGATTTGATATTTGCACACTGGATGTCTTTTCTAATGTCCATTGCATTAGTGTTTATAACTTATACATATATATGTTCAAAGGTTCTGCATATAGTGTACATAAAATACTGAATAGTATGTTCATAGTGCACCTGTCTGTATATCATGCTGAGAGTATTTAACAATCTGTAAATGATGTCCATAGTACTGCCTTATCTGTATATTCACTGTACATTTGTAACATATTGTAGAAACTTATATTCATCATTTACTGTTTATTGCGCTTCTGGTTAGATGCTAACTGCATTTATTGCCTTGTACCTTGTGCACTAACAATAAAGTTGAATCTAATCTAATCTAATAATGAGCCTTTAATAGACTTTATATAAGTTAATTTGTGTTCTGCACAGATCAAGCAGTGTTTACAAGCCTAAACGGCTCTAAGGTTTTGATGTGAGAGACAACATTACTTTGCATTACTTTGATGTTTTTATCAGACTCTCATTCTGACGGCACCCATTCATTTCAGAGTGATGTGATGTTGTGTTAATGTTGTATTGTTGATTGGTGTTTTGCTCCAGGTTGATAAGATCATCGATCAGCTCCAGCTGCTGATTCAGAGTTATGATCTGACGGGTCTGAAGGAGTATTGGGCGTATCTGGACCGCAGGCTCTTCTCCAGACTCGAGGACGTCTACAGACCCACCGTCAACAAGCTGAGGACCAGTCTGTACCGCTTCTACGTCATTCACACCGTTCAGGTGCTCCAGAACACACCTGGCTCGTATCCACACACAAATCAAAAGAAAAAACGCAATAATAGTTACATTTTTAGTGATCTATAATTAAAAATGTCATTAATGTATTTATTAATATGATGAACCAAATCATCTAATACAAACAAAGATGAAATAATAATAATTTCAAGGTAATTCTACATTTAATTTATGCTGACAATTAATTTATAATCTAATCTTTAATTACAAATATTTATATTCAATGTTTATTTCTATATTAATATAATATTTACTAACACTTAATAATTAATAATATATTAAATATTAGTATTTTTCATCCAATTATAAATAATAAAATAACATTAAATAGTAATGATAACTTAATTCTTCATTAATATATACATCTAATATAAAGATAAATTGAGGAATTAACAGTTTAATAAAAAGCTATATTTTTTCCTAGTACTAAAGCTAATTCATGCTAATAGTGAGTTTATTGTAATAAAAACATTACATAATTAATATATTAATAAACATAATATTTAAAAAAGATATATGTAATAATAAAAATAATATTTCATGTATTATACATAATATAATAAACAATGAATGAAAATAATTATGTAATAAAAAGTTAAATTATCAAGGTAGTTGTTGCTGAAAATGAATTTATACTGATGAATAAATAAAAATATAATTGATTAGTATAATAGTTAATATGAATAATAATAATAATGAAAAAAATAGTAATAAAATAAAATGAATATATGTATCAAATACTATGAAATATTAATAGTAATAAAATTAGTTTTAAGTGATACTGTTAAATAACAATGAAAATTAAATAATAATAATAAAGAAAGTGTCAGTCAGTCTCTTTTGATCAGTATAGCATGTCTTGTGTGTGTTGTGTCTCAGACGAGGAATCATGAGAAGACGGCGGAGTTCTTCCAGAAGCAGGCTCTGGAGCTGCAGGCTCAGGTGGAGTGGCGGGATTGGTTCGCTCTGCCCTTCATCCCTGCACCGGAGCAGAACCCCTCCTTCTCTCCGTATTTCTCCCGACAGTGGGCCGACACTTTCCTGGTGTCTCTGCACAACTTCCTGAGCGTCCTCTTCCAGTGCATGCATATCCAAACACAGCTGTTTCAATAGTATTAATGTGCCTCTGATGATTAGAAATGACGATGTTCTCATGTACAGATGTTAGATGTGCGTTCACTGTAATGAGATCAGACTGATTGAGCTCCTTAACAGCTTCACCTCAGCCTGTGCTTCTGAGCTTCGACAACGAAGTACAGAGAATCAAAACCGTGCAGGAGGAGAACGAGGAGCTCAGACAGCTGGTGAGATCTTCACTCTTCAGTAGTTTAGTTGGTTTAGTTAGTGACGCCGGGTTGTTTGACGTGACTAAATCAAGATATTCAAGTCTGTTGCAAAAATGCAATGATTGCTGCTAATGTATTTATACTGATCAATAATTTACAGTTAATCATGAATATACTATTAAATAATAAAAACAATATATAATATTATAAAAATAATTGCTGTAAAAATAAAAGAATATAAAAGTACTGTTAATAAATAAAGATAAATAAAAAATTATACTGATTATTTATACTGAATTTATAATCATGAATAAATACCATTTATATTTTAATAAATATTAATGATTATATAAATATATATACATAATATACATTAAATAATAAATACAATATTAGTAACGAGACATAAGCAATAATTAAATAATAATAATAATAATAATAATAACAATATACATATGCATTTTTATTGTTTTATTCATTTAGTAGTACTACTTATTATTAGTATTTTAAATAAATATTTTTTTTTACTTATAATTAACCTGATTAATAATTAAATCTATTAATATATGAATGAATATGAATTTATATATATATATATATATATATTTAAAAACATATTATTAATAATACAAATAATTATATAAATGCTGTTCATTAATATATTAATATTTACTTAAATAATAATTATAATACCATAATAAAAGTGCTATATCATGAAGTTAGTACTAAATAAAAAATAAATAAATAATAAAAAAATTGCAAATCATTGTAATTGAACTCATCTCTGAGTTTCCAGGTCCAATGGAAACAGGATACTTATTTTGGAAATATGCATTTGCCTGTAATCTCTATTTGAAGAGTTTATTTGTAAAAACGGATAACTCTAAATTTTCAAAAATCATGTTTTTTATTATGTTACCATGTTTTTATTGTTTTATTGTTAACCTAATCAAAAAAACACAACTGCGGTGTGAGATTAATTGGAATACACAATGAAAAAGCACGATTCTGTTTTTGCAAATGAACTCTTGGTTTGCTCCAGTTATTTGCTCTTCAAGGAGAATCGCGGCAGAAGAAAGAGGAGGAGATGGTCCATCACAAACTGCCGGCGTACGTCCAGCACATGGACCGACTGGGTGACACTGAGCTGTGAGGAGACTGTAGGACCGCAATCATCCGCTTTTAACCATTTTACACATTACAGATATATTAACTTATTATACTGAGACTGACAGAGTTTGATTAGCGAATAAACTTGATTGACTTGAAATGTCACTTTCTCACCATAGTCTTGATTTGGCGTGTTTGTGTGATCTTTTCTGTGCATTTACTGCCATTCAGATCATCTCAGGATCAGTGTATTTGATTTGAGTAGATCATGTGAAAATATGAAAATCAAAACTTCATTCAATGCATTAAAAATACACACATCTAAATGAGGTGTAAAAGTCTTTTCTGCAAGCACTTTATGAAAATAAAATCACATTTTATGGAATCAAACTGCAATGATTCTTAACAAAAAGCCTCTTTGTGTGATTGACTGGAGAATCAAGGCGTTGAAACCAGGAACAGGATAAACAGAGGAAGGGAAGTGAGCGGGAGATCAGGTAGTGTGTGTGTGCTGCGTGTGTGTTTTCAGAAGTGTGAGCCATGTTTCATTTCTTTTCTCTCAGAGATCTCGTGTCCAGTCAGAGGAACATCAACATGGCCACACCGTCCAGAAACTTCTTCTCCACCTTCCTCCCTCAGACTCGAAGGACCCCCGGGAGAACGGCCCCGGGGCCACAGTCCTCTCCCACACAGGCCTCGCTGGGAAGGAAGGACCCCGTCGCTGCACAGGTACATCAGAATCAGTATTTCAGAATCGTTGTTTTGGTATTTTTTGTTTTCGTTCAACTATACACATTTTTGACTTTTTTTTCTTTTAATGCTTTTAAAAATGTTTATTAATTTTTTATTTTTATTTCTTTATTTTTATTTAATTTATTATTTTTTTAAATAATAATAATACACCTAAGTTCTAGTACATCAAGGTAAAGTCAATGAAAAGGAGAAATGTTCCCTTGTCAACTTAAAGCCTTTATTTGTGATGAATTCTAAAGAGTTATTAAAGGCTAAAATTCATTATAATTACAATGTGCTTTGTAATACATCATCTTTCCATACATAACCAAATTTTAAAATGCGTAGTGTAACAATTAATTGACAACTGTTATATTAATTGTGGTGACAAATATTTATCTGTGCTTAGATGAAGGAGTTTCATTACTGTTTTTACTCATTGATGAATGTAGTTTTTAGTACTGTACTGTTAGATGTTCAGTAATATATATTTATTATAATTTAGAATTTTAATTATATTTGTTATTTGCATATTATTTTGATATTTGCTTATATTTATATTTGCATTATGCATGTATTAAACTAAATATTATTAATATTTGTTAAGATTAGTGAATTAAAATACAGTTGTTCATTGTTTAGTTATGTTAGTTCACAGTGCATTAACTAATGTTAACAAACACAACGTGATTTTAATAATGCAGTAGTAAAGGCTGAAATTAACATCAACTTAATAATTAATAACAGCATTATTAATAAATAAATTCATTTTTAGTTTGTTTACTAATGGTGTTAACAAATGTTAACTAATGAACCTTATTGTAAAGTTTTACTTTATTTATTTATGTTATTATTGTTAATACTTGTTGTGTATGGATACCAGTATTATTCATTTTTATTTTTTTATTTTTAATCTAATTATTTTTTAGGTTACATTATGCTTTTTCTACTCTTAGCACTGTGCTGTTTTGTATTATTTATTTTAATAAATTTTTATTTCATTTCTTAAATTATTAACTTTTTTAGTTATTTATTTAGCTTTGCTTTACTTTTTTGTTTAGTTTTTCTTGTAACTTTTCCACAGACCCCAGCACTTCATTGTGGCCCACTCACTGTAACCTTTCGGTGTTGTTCTGTGGTTTTTCTGTCTGTGACTTTTTTTTTTAACAGTCTGCGAAAGCAAAAGATCTGCCTTCCTCAAAAGACTTGAAGATGCCCGCTGTTTCCACGGCGACGGTGGATTTGGCCACAGGTCATTCCCGACAGAGACGACAGCATGACCATGAGAAAGAGAGAAAAGAGCTGCTCTCCAAACACCCACCGCAGGTCCGACAAAACATCCACTAGAGCCGAACAAAGGCCTCTCTGTCTTTCTGTCTCTCACGCTCTCTTCCAACACATTCACTGCTCTCCTGTGTTTTGCTCCTCACATGATACTGGCACAGCAGTGACCAGCCACACACTCATTCAGTGCTTTTGGTTCCTGTTCATTTTGTCCATAAATGTTTTAAATGTTCTGATCCACAACTCAATTTAAAACGTTTCCAGATGAATTTTTGATCTAAAACAATAAAACCTTTTTGAAACTCGGATTTTAGGCAAGACGTTAAAGATAACCGTTTTTTCATGCAATGGTCAGTTTTGAGATTTGGAGCTATTTTGCTTTGACAGCAACTGATTAAAAAAAGACAAGAAAAAAAAAAACATCCAAAATATATATTTAAGTGTTTACTTTACTGCACTTTATCTATTTGAGTATGTAAATTACAATACTAATCCATAGCTTTAAAAGTTTTTTCTCTACTTCAGCGGCACTTACTTACACCAAACTTTACAGTTGCATTCCTGTCTATATTCTAAATGTTTTTACTGTGGGGTTTGTTTATATATCATTCACACTAATTTATATGACATTGTATTCCTAAAAATGTGACAAAAATACATATATTTAACATTTGTGAGTTTTTTCTCCACTTCAGCATAACTTTCATACACCAAAACTTACAGTTTTATTCCTCTCTATATTGTGAAGGTTTTTACTGTGGGGTTTGTTTATATATTATTCAAACTGATTTATATGACATTCTAGTCCTAAAAACGTGGTGAAAATGCATATATTTATCTGTTGTGAGTTTCTCCACTTCAGCATAACTTACATCAAAACTATTATTCCTCTGTATATTCTGAAGGCTTTTACTGTGGGCTTTGTTCATATATCATTCACTTGATTTTTTTTTTTTTTTAAAGAATTTAAAGTAATTTAAGTAAGTCCATTAAGTAAAATGATCAGATATAACCTTTGATCTTAATAATGTATTAGTAAAATGTTGAATTTAACAGCAAGTTATCATATAAAGGCTGTAGAAGTATTTTTCATTGTTAGTAAACTAATGCCAACAAATGGACTTGAACATATTGTAAAGAATTTCCAATGTAATATATTTGTAAATTGTTACAAAATCTTAAGATATATTCAAATATATGGTAAAACTTTGTCATGTGCAGTGCATCATGGGAGTGGGAGGTGTCTCAGTTTGGATATTAAATGTAGCAAAATCACACTATCTTCATCATGACAGGTCTGTCTGTAACATTTCTGTGCATTATTGTGTTTCTGATCTCCACAGAGTTCAGAGAAGAAAACCGATTTGGATCCCGATGCTCAAACCGAAGCTTTTCCTGATCAAACAGACTCCACCAATCAAGCACGAGTCTGTGAAGTGGGCGGGGCTGCAGTGGAGCAGCCCTTCATTAAGCTGAGTCAGGAGGAGTATGGAGAGCATCACTCATCCATCATGCACTGCAGGTGAGTGTAGAGAGTTAATATTAAATATAGCTGTTCGTACAGCTGAAGCAGTTTTTGAGCTATGTCAGTCATTTTGTTTCATGTTTGTGTTTTTAGGGTGGACTGCTCCGGCAGGAGAGTGGCCAGTCTGGATGTGGACGGGGTGGTGAAGGTTTGGGCTTTCAATCCCATCGTGCAAACCAAAGCAACTATCATGTCCAAGTCCCCCCTGCTCTCTCTGGAATGGGCGGCCAAACCCGACAGACTGGTAAATCACTGTTCATGAACAAACACTGATAAATATTAAGCATAAGAAATGAACCCCATCTTGAATTTTTAAAAAAAAGCATGTTTAATGTATTAGAACAGTTCAAAATAATGGATTTCTGTTTGAATCAATTTTATTTTAGTGTTGTTGATGTACTACTACAGTTTTTTTTTTTACATTTTGAAATAGATTTTTTAAGTATATAACACAGCTGAATTTCCTTCAGTGTCACATGATCCTTCAGAAGTCATTCTAATATGCTGATTTGCTGCTCAAAAATGTCTTTTCAATGCTGAAAACAGTCATTGTAGTGCAATTCAATGCATTTTTGCTGAATTAAAGTATTATTATTATATAATCATTATGTTGCATAATAGTGTAAAAAGTACTATTATTAGCTTGGTTTTATTGATTTAGCGGTGATTTTCCTCCTGTAGCTGTTACTCGGCAGTGGCGTCGGCACGGTAAAACTTTACGACACGGAAGCCAAGAAGAACCTGTATGAGATGTCAATAGACAACGTCCACCTACGGTGAGCCCTCACAGATTACCCATAATGCATCATCTTTTTTTTTTTTTTTTTTTTAAGTAGATGACCATATATAGTAGGTATGCAGTAGATTCCTGTTCCACTCTGATCTTCGTGTGTGTTTAGGATCCTGTCACTGGCCTGCAGTCCGAGCGGAACGTCGTTCGTTTGCTCCGCTGCAGCTCAAGCTGCTCATTCTGGTGCCGTGACGGAGGGCGATGCACGACTTTCAGCTCCTGTATCCGGACAGCTGCTGCTGTGGGACACCAAAACTGTCAAACAGCAGGTAATGGAGCCAAACGACACCAACACAGAAATGCAACGACTAAAAACCTCACTGTTACAGTAACTCGCTTACAATTAGAATGCTGCTGCTAGATTGCTGATGGATATGTCCCCTATTTTAACTACTTTACATGGGCTTCCAGTTCATTACAGTGTTGATTTTAAATGACTTATCTTAGTATACACTCTTAAAAATAAAGGTGCTTTAAAGGTTTTTCATAGCAATGGCATAGAGAATATTTTTTTGTCCCTCAAAGAACCATTCAGTCAGCCTTGTGTTGTTTTAATGGTGCTTTATAATGATTATTATAATATTAATTCATTTTATTAAATGGCGCCTTTCTAAATACCCAAGGTCATCTTACAGCAAACAACCAATAGAACAGTAATAGTAAATGAACAGCATTATATAATTGTGCCAGTGATCCCTATAGATGCTAGCCTGTCCAGGAGTATCTCGTGCGAGATTGTATCAAAGGCCGCACTGAATATAATAAACAAACAAAACTCGTTATAACTTTTTTGCTCAGCTGCAGTTTGCGTTGGAGCCCGGTCCGGTCGCTATAAACTGTACAGCGTTTAACCACAATGGAAACCTGCTGGTGACCGGAGCGGCAGACGGGATGATCCGACTGTTCGGTGAGAACATTATCATAGTGTCTGAGTTGAGCTGGGATGTAGATTTAGTCAATTTATTTCTATAGTGCTTTATAGAAAACTGTTTGTTTTAGGAAAGCAGTGTTATTGTTGTAAATTACACCAATAATGAAACTAATTTCAGCTGTTCTACACTACTGAAGAGAATGGTGTCGTTATTCTCAGTTCAGGTCAATTCAGTTCCAAAGTTCATCGATGACGGCCAGTTCAGTTCTAAAGTAGTTCTACAAAAGACAGTAGTCATTATTCAGATTAATTCATTTGTTGAGTTCACTGTTCAGTTCAGTAACACTATCAATGTTTCACCCATTTTAAAACAAACTCAAAAACTGTCATTATTTAACTCAATGTTAATTCAAATCAGTTTAGTAACAATGTTTCACTATTGATCAGTTATGATTTCAGTTTCAGCTACAGAAAACAATAGTCACTATTTAAAGCAATTCAATTCAGTTTTAGTTCAGTTCTATTTATTGTTGTCTTGTAAAATTGATTAATTGTGATGCAAATTCAATTTCAGCTGTAAAGCAGCTTAACAGATGACAGTGATGTAATTATTTAGCATAATTTAGTTTAATCTAGATTCAGTTTATTTCAGTGTTGATTGAGTTAATTAAAAACAGGGCCAATGTGCACAAATTCAAAAACGTCTTTATTTTATTTCAATGTGCAATGCTGATTCAGTTCAGTAATAAATTCATTGCAAAATTCATTTTCAGTAAGGAAATTAATTCCATTTCAGCTATAAAGCAGCTTAGTTCAATGCCAATGTTGCAAAATTCATCATTATGAAACTAATTCAGTTTCAGCTGTTATCAGCTCTATAGGAGACAAGTTATTGTTCAGCTCAATTAGTTTGTTTCAGTTCAATTCAATGCTGAGTCAATTCAGTTGTGTAACAGTGGCAAAGTGGATCAATTACGAAACAAGTTCAACTGACAGAAGTGTTGTCATTCAGCTCAATTCAGTTTAAAGTCAGTCTGATGATGTCAGTGCAGTTACATTATATTACTGGTTGTGGCTCACATGTATTCTGCATGTTGACGTGTTTGTTTCTCTGCAGACATGCAGCGCTATGAGAGTGCGTTGAGCTGGAAAGCTCATGATGGTGAAGTGTACAGCGTGGAGTTCAGCTACGACGAGAACACCGTCTTCAGCATCGGAGAAGACGGGAAGGTGATGGGAATCTCTTTATCTGTTTACTCTCATTATTCTATTCAGGCAGGGAAGAGCCAATCATGTAGCAATGTATGAAGCACAGCTCAAAGAGAAGTCACTGTCAGAACAATCTGCTTTCTGTTGGTCTAATGCAGTGAAATCATGTGACCAACTCATTGAGGAAAATGCTAAATCACTTGCATAAGAAATTAACAATCATGATTGGATGGCAAATGCAGAGCTGGTTTTAGCGATTCATAAGATTTCATAAGAATTTCGAGATTTGCTTCTGAATTCAACAATCAATTAAAAAATCTGTATTTACAAGAAATCTCTTTTGAATCATGTCGTGTAAACACTAAACATCATATTGTGTGGGTTGTCAGTTCGTTCAGTGGAATATCCACCGCTGTGGTGTGAAGCAGTCGGAGTACTTGCTGTCCCAGGATGCCGTGGGGCCATTTGTCCTGTCGGGTTACAGCGGGTATAAACAGGTTCAGGTTCCACGCGGTCGACTCTTCGCTTTTGACTCTGAGGGACAACATGTTCTGACCTGCTCCAGCAGCGGAGGAGTTATCTACCGGGTAAAAACCTCTCACATCAGTTTGGTTTTGTTTCTGTCCTTAACATTGACACAGTTCTCGAGTTAGTGAGTTATTTATTTATTTTTTTGTGTTTTCATTTTGATGTGAATTTAATTATTTTGTTTGTTTATTTTTTCAAATTTTTATTATTTGTTGCTTTTTTATTTTCTCTCTTTAGCTTTTATTATTATTATTATTTTTACTCACAGTAAGTTTGAGTTATTTCAGTACTTGAACTAAACAGAAATGAAAAATGCTGCCCTAACAACTTTCTGATATAAAATGTTTAATTTTTTAATTCTATTTCAGTTAAAATTTATTTTAATTCTTTAGCTTTAGTCATTTTATTAGTTTCTTTTAAATGTTTACATAGTTTTATCAAGGTTATTTCAGTTTGTTATTTTAGTACTTCATCAGAAATGAGAAATGCTGCTACTGAAGTTGAATTAAGTTTGTTACTGGTATTTCATTTTATTGCAGCTAACTTTTTTTTATTAGTCATTTTGTATTTGGTTGTCCTTTTTCTCATTATTATTATTATTTTAAATATCTATAGTGTTTTAATTAGTGTATTCATTTTTGCATCAAAGATGCTGCATGTATAGCTGTTTTCTATTCATAAATATAACATTATTTCAGTTAAGGTTTATTTCACTTCATGTATCAGATTACTTTTTATGATAATAAACCCTTATATTAATGACATGTGGCAGATAGAATGGGATAAATGTCCCATTTATAATTTATAAAATAATTGTTTTAATTATTTTAAATCTGGGTATGACCAATTTGTTTTTGCAAGGTGTCTTTTAGGTCATACAAGATTTACGCATGGATAATTATTAAAAGGTGAAGAACCACCATCATGCCTTACTTGCCAAATTAAAATCACTGTGAAATTGTACAGTTAATTCAGAGATAGCCTTGATGCTGGCATGGTGTTAAAAAGAGAAAAATAAATCAACTTTAATTCATGTATCAAAAATGTTCGTTCATTTCAAGGATCTAACTTCAAATCTGCTCTCCTCTTTTCTAGCTGAATAAGGCAGACACGGGTCTGGAGAGCATCTTGTCTCTCGGTGGTCATAAAGCCCCTGTGGTGACGGTTGATTGGTGCTCGGCGATGGACTGTGGCATTTGTCTCACCGCGTCTATGGACGGCAAGATCAAACTTAGCACGCTGCTCGCTCAGAAACCCTGATCTCACAAATCACACACAGCTGATCTGTAATGAACCAGCGAGGATGATGATGCTGACTGAAACTTTAGTTTCAATCACATGATGTCTTATGAAGCAATCATCCCTGACCATTACAATATAAAAACAACGCTACTGGTTCAAAGACAACAAATCTATGTTTCTGCTAAATGATAAAACAGACCATATAGATCTCGAGAGTGATGATGTATTATATTTTTCACAAAGCATTTATGATTCTGTGTGCATTAGTGGTGTCTGAGCACGTGGAGAAATGTTACTTGAGAGAGAACAAACAAACGAACAAGTGTTCAGACAGGTCAGCGAGGAAGGGCATTACCATGACATTATTGTTTCTGTCCTTCTAAGATTATGTATTTCTTACTTGTTGAACCATAAAATAGAGCTTAGCCAAGTAATAAACTATTTGAATGATGTTCATAAACGTGTTTTTGCATCCTGTTGAAAATAAAAACAAATATAATCAGTCGGAGTCCTGTATTTGTAATTTAAAGTGTGGTCTTACTAGATGTTAAACCAGGTGTAATTTTTATTTTGTCATGATTCTATCATCGCCGTTCTCATGTAATTTTATTAACATTTTCCACTGTAATTGACTTCACAGTTCAGTTTTACAATCTGAGGTATAAGTTCAATCTGTGGTAACTGAAAAGGATAGCACACGTATGTCTGCATGATGTCTTTTAAAGATCTTTTGATCTGGAAATCATCTGCTGTCTTCAAACGTCTGGCAGACGTCTTACGGATGTCAATTTTACATACATTCTAAATAATAAACATCTTAAAGACATCTAATAGACGTCTATTTGACATCTAAAAAGAGACATCCAATAGATGTATTGCAGATGAGCAAACAACATAAATAATACATCTTGCAGACGTCAAATAGACGTCTCTGAGATATACATGTGCTATCCGGGCAGACACACACACTCATGATTGTGACTTTTGCCTTTCTGAGTGCTTTAAATAATAGTTGGTAAAACATTGAAATGATAAAATGCTACTGCTTCTTCTAATAATCAAGTTAAATCATTTTTAATGAAAATCTTGACCTTGACCTTTACACGGCTGTTTGTGCCCATTTTAAATCAGTGCTCGAGGTAAATGAACACTGAAAGCCGTAACCGATATATTTACTTAAGAGAACCAAATATGAACCTATCCTATGTCGTACGACATGAGTTTCAAGTAATGTTAGGTATGAGGCGTTTGAAAAAAAAAAAATTTTTGTTTATTTCGTATTTCTATTTATTGAATTTAATAAAAAAATTTTGAGTGAACTAGTTTTTTTTTTTTTTTAAGTTAAGGAGACACTAAGGCCCAGTCCTACCCTTTACCCCTACACTTTCCCCTACCCCTCCGTTCGGTGCGTTCAGGTGTAGGGGTAGGGGTGTCTCAATTCTCCTTTGATTGGAGGGGTAGGGGGAAGGAGAAGGGCGAGATAGCCCTCCAAACGAAGATTTTTTGGGACCTCACTTCAAACGAAGGGCTAAGAGAAATGTCCAACATGACTGCTCACTCGAGTAAGTAATTTTTGCCATTAATAAGGATTTTTATGACAAATTTTCATTATATGTATATTACCATCAGTCTTGTGTTTACGGTGATATTCTGTAAAGAAGCGTTTGCTAAAGTTTGCAAAAAAATCGCTTAAGTTTGCTAGGACTGATATTCTTAATATATTATTTTCTTCGTCTCACGTGATTTGCTGAAGGCAAATGCAAAAGAATCGCTGCAATCCACACAACTGCTAAGACTGATGGCGACACCTTGGAATTTGAGATAAACATCGCCGCATGTCCTCTGATGTAACGGTAGGCGCTAGTGACTATGGATGATGACGTATAACAGTGTAGGGAAAAATTTTTAACCCTTCCCCTTTGCGCTTCATTTCAAGGGGCGAGGGGTAGGCAAACGGGTAGAAAATATAATTGGGATTGGGCCTAAATATACACGTCATCATTCGCCTTATACATAATATCCATTCAATGAATGTCATGCGTAGTAACTTCACAGAAATTGACTACTAGTCTCAAACTTATCTTATAACAAACCTGAGGAAAATGTAGTTGTTGTTTTCTCTGTTGTCCATTAAATGTGAATGGGAAAAGAAATCTCTATACTTAGATCTGCCCAATTCATTTTACCCAAAACATCAATGTATACTTGAAGGTAGGTTTATTGATTATGCATTAAAAAAATCCACTGAAGGATTAATTCCAGAAACAACCAGTCAGTTTAATCACAGCAGTACATGCGTACATCATTGAGGGCCGTGTCGTCTCCGACTCCCTGCGGCTGCTCGACCATCGTCTCGATGCCACAGATTCCCTTTCCTCCACACTTCTCACTCCAGTCACCCCATTCACCCCACGAAATCCCAGATCCCTGCAGCATTTCTGCATTTCCACTGCAGTTAAACCTGGAAATACAATGACCATTCAGTAACTGTGTTAAATAACTCTCTCAGATGAGACTCATGCCGGGATATGTTTGTACAGCTGTGAGAACAACATTCTTGTGCCAGAATCCTGCTGCATTAGGACAACTGATTGTCAGAAGTTAAATAAGTTCATCACCTGATATTGTTTGCAGCCGTGTCGTCCCAGGTTCCTTGGTAGGGTTCAACTCTCAGCTGAAAAGATGTCAGAAATCCACTCGAGCACCATTTGATATCTGTCCATTTTCCCCAGCTGAGGAAAGAACAGGGATGTTAGTGATATAACCAGATGGAAGAACACACTGTAAATGCCTGCACGCACTAGTCTAGACTTCATGTAACGTATGCATTTTGAATGTGTTTTTGCAAAATTCTCCATCACAGACTATATATCGCACATCCCTATCTCTGAGGCGTCTCAGGCTCAGTTGGAGCCCCAGAAGCCACCCCCCTGGCAATAAGTATTAATAACAGGAAATCCTGCTAAGTTAGTGTAAATATAATCTGACTATAGTGTAAATACAATTCATTAGTGTAAATAGCATATATCTGCCTAGTAATATCAAGCTTAATAGAGATGAAAAAAACTTTGACGTTGACTCTGTTCCAAATTTGAATATGCTAATTGAAATGGTCCTCATTAGTGGATCTACGTTAATGGTGGAAGCGCTCTACATAGACTGCAGCTCTGTTATAGAATGCTCTCTAAATAGACAGCTTTTGTTTTTAATTTGGAGCCTCGGTATTATGTCCAGTTCAAGCTTTTTACCTTCCTACGTCGGACTGAACAGTGGCGTAGTCCTCGTACGGACCCGATGATCCTTTGGATGGGTTAATGCAGTGAAGGCGAATCCCATTGAGTGCTGTGTTATCACCGACCAGCAGAGATTCCCACATACCTGCCACCTTCAGAGAAACAACAGCAAGTGATGTACTGATAACGGATTATAGTCACACTGAGCAGTTATTACAATGACTACTAAAAAAAACAAGAACTTACATTAACTTAAATAAAATCAGTTAAATAAACAATCACACTTTTATTAAACATTTCTAA
Organism: Enteromius fasciolatus; assembly: GCA_032361145.1. Lineage (NCBI taxonomy): Eukaryota > Metazoa > Chordata > Actinopteri > Cypriniformes > Cyprinidae > Enteromius > Enteromius fasciolatus. Next base: position 219,271 of record JAUMHR010000031.1, read on the forward strand.
TATCTACTTTATTTGAAATACTAAAATACTAAAATCTGAATAATTAAAACTGAAAATCTAAAAAATGCAGTAAAAACATAAACACCATAAAACTATATTATACAAAAAAAAAAAAACACTGTAAAAGATATTTTACATGTATAGTGCTTTACTCATGAACAGGTACCATAGTTGAGTTTTGTTATTTTTTTATGTGGGTATACTGTGGCCAAAGTTGGATATACATATAATAGTTGTCAGTTTTAGTTAAGATACTAAAGATTATGAAATTTCACATAAGTTTGATTATATCGCAAACGTGCTATAATACATAACACATATAATGATATCATATAGTGCGTTTAACATTACCTATATATTCTGCATGGCTTGGATTGCATTAGGTGAAAAACTACACAATAGTTAGTTATAACCAGACTAATTATTCATAATCAGATGAGGAATATGAATTGAATTTTGATTTGAAGTGGAGTTTGTTACCAGTCACTAAACCTCACACTACTATATGCTGCTAGGACTTACTCACCTTAAGACTAAAGCCTGTGGCGTACATTCCAGTCGGACACATTTCTTTCTGACCCCACGAGCCCCATCTCATCCCGTTATGGACCTTCAGTACTGACCCGAACGGTCTGCTGATAGATCGCTCGAAGCGTCCTCCTGCGATCACATACTGCCCAAAAACAGCCAGCAGTGAAATCAGTGTCAGAGAAAACTTGGACATGGTTTGAGAGCCGTCTTTATGTCTCCTGCGGTGTGTGTGTGTGTGTGTGTGTGTGTGGCGGTTTGTCACTGAGCTTAATGTCGAACATTGACCCTCCACCAGGTGCTGGATCTAAGTCCAACCAGAAGCAAACAGAACCTCTCTCCAATAGTTAATCGAATCAGAATATAAACTCATCAGTGGCTCAAGATTTCAGATTTGATCAATATTACTATTCTCATGTTCAAGAGAGTAATCAGACAATTATGTGAAACTGTGGCACAGAAATACAGATTTAATCAGATGTTATATTGAAGTCAATGACCTGCAGGTAAATACACAGTCAAACACTAAACAGGTCAGATGCCTTTCTATTTAGAAAGAAAAAGTTTGCTTTGCATTTATAATGAATGTATTTTTTATTTTAAAATTGCAGTATTCACAGTAATACTTTAAATATATATATGTTACGATGCTTTAGACATCTACAGAAATGAAAGTTATTGTAAAGGGACCTGTTTTACTCTATTATTTGATTAGTCTGTCAAG